>JBBPCV010415246.1:0-11947 GCA_037974505.1 Plocamopherus tilesii
CTCCCCCCTCTCCCCTCTTTGGCCTTCATCTTTGTTTTGCTCTGGTTTTTTTCAAAGATAAAATAAAGGTAAATTATAATCATGAGATAGTGCCGTTATCTAAATGAATGTATTGTTATTTTGTTTTTTTATTATTATTATTAAGACAAGAACTGGCAGTTGTTACAAAAAGTATAGTTTAAGCTTGAACTTATACACAATGATTACTGCTTTGTTTGGTGAAAATGGTTTGAATGAATATATTATAAATGCATTTAAGCCCAGTGAATACCAAAACATTAAAATTTCTTTGAAAAAATTCTTACAGGAATATGATACCAGAGTCATTTGACACTGTCCGAATACACATGCTGCTCCTGTTTGTTTTTCTGGATGCTATTTATGTTTATCAGACTGTTATGTTAATTATTGTTAATGTGGTATTGCTAAATAATGTTAAATATTCTTGTTCTTTTGCTTGAAGTGCAGTTAATTATAGGGATTGGTATGGGAAAGTTTTCTCCACTTTCCCTTTTGCTTCTTGTCTGTTTTAAGCGTTCTATTTCCTTAGGTTGCTAATTTTCTTTTTAGTTTTAAAGCTTTCTCATTAATTGCTAATTGGGTTGTTAATTCAAATGTCATTTTCCAGAAGCCTACACAGGGTCTGGAAGCAGCACCGAAGAAGAACCTGTCGTCAGTAAAAAATATCTGTCTAAAAAGATACTGAACAGTGATCACTCTGACCAAGATTACGACTCTGATAAGGATCCTGTGTGGATGCCCTTTGATGTGGTGAGTAGAAAACCCACACGAAATGAATTGAGTGTAAGAATTAATTCTAGTTGACTGCTCTTTATTCCTTATATATGCAAATGTTTATAATGGGAAAACCTGTCATGATGCTGCCTTTTTACTTTGTGAGTTGATCATGTTTTTATAATTATAGACTCCTGAACCTGATGCTTTAAAAAAATTTTAAACATGTGATTTCTAGGCAAAGTTATAGGCATTCTACCGACTTGATATCAGCAAGTATGGGAATTTGAAAATAAATGATAAATAAAAATTTACGTTTTAGTTTCAACATGTTAATCTGAATCTGGATTTAATCATATGTTAAGTTTTTCATGATGGATCTAAATAAAGATTTAGACTTAAATTGAAATACATGTGTGATAAGCATTTTTACTTGGTTTCAAATCAAGTGCATCATGATGGCCTTTTGCATATATATGCTCACATATGAGAAAATTTGTTTTTATTTTTAATCCCTGAAGATCAGCATAATATTTTATTATAATGTAAAAGGCATCTTTCTAGTCGCAGTTGTTCATACTCCTCCTAGGGGGCCAGGTGGCCGAGCGGTTAAGGCCTTGCACTGTAACCTGTGGTATCACGGGTTCGAGCCCTGGTTTGGCATTCTTTGGGCAAGAAAATTTACCCCTATTGCCCGCCTTGAGCGTGGATAGCTCAGTGGTTAGGGCACTTGACCACCAAGCCAAAGGTCACGGGTTCGTTCCTGGCTGTGCAGGCTTGATTTAAAATCCTAGTTTTTCAAGTTTTTTCCGCTTCCCTGTCCTGTGGTAGGCAGGATAGTTGAGTGCCTAGTCTCATCGGAGACGGACGATAAACTACGCGGTCCCCTGTGCCTCTGCGCATGTAAAAGAACCCTCTGTGGTTAAAATCGAAAAGAGCAGGCCATACCGGCCGCCACCCTGGCCAAATTCAATTCCTACCATTTCTTTCAAACCCAGTCACCCCTACAACCTTTCCTACCTCAGACTTATTGACTCGTTCATTACTCTGATTTCAATTAGAAAAGGCAACAATCAGAGGGGAAGAGAGTGTGGCTGGGCACCCATACTTCTCTTAAAAACAATATACTAGCCCAGGCGTAGCAATGATATTGCTACAAGATTGTCAATACTGATGCAAAAAGCCTTCTACTGTTCATACTCAAATGAGAAAGAAAATTTGCTGCCGTTTATAATGTTAACTCCATATCTGTCAGTCATCAAAAAATTACTTGTAATTTACTCATGTACCAGGATCTCAAGTCAGGACCTGATTTTGAGGATAAAAGGAAAAAGACCAAGTAAGTCATTTTGATGATCGCTTTTTGTTGTTGTTGTATATTTTAAAAAAAAAATGTTTACTTCATTAAAAGCAAGTGAGATATTTTACTGTGGATAATATCATGGTGTACCATTAAAGATGTCAAGACCACCTGATCATCATCTTCACTGTTTGCTTGAATTTCAAACGTATTGTTCAGACCTATTCATTCACTCATTCTGTCCCTTGACGGTTCCAGTTGTTATGAAGGCCCAGAGAACAGGAAGATGAAGATAGCCTTCTTCTAGGAATAAAGAACAATTGAGTTCTAGCAATTGTGAGATTTAATCATTTTTAGAGATCTTGATGAAAGAAAATAAATCCAAAGGATTAATTAAGTCTATGTCAAGTGAATTACACTGTAGCAATTAATGTACACATTAAATGTATCTCATTTGTATTCCACTTGTGGTAATTCATGGAATGTGTATTGTCATATGCTTAACGTATAATAGAACATGCTATACACAGGAATACTTCTACTCCTTTACTGGTGGAAATTATCCCAAATGACTGATTTATATTAGATATTTTATACCCAAAATATTTTTATATTTGTAGCCTTTGGTTAATTAGGTCCTAACTGCCCTGTTTGGCACAATTGAGATGGAATCTTATTAACCTAAGGTCACAGTTTATGTATTGTAGATTAATTCATAACAACCCGTTAAGAACGTTGGGGTTTTGTTTTTTTGTGATGTCCACGATTGTTCATTACTTTCAGGAGGATTCGAACTCGTTTTCCACCAGTCAAGTCCTCAAAGCCTTCTGCAACATCCAAGGTTTCGCATTCAATTTCGGCCAATCCTGTTGTAATTGTGAAAGACAAACCAGTCATTTCTGTTCATTCCCACAAGCCAGAGATCTCCACCTTCAGCAGTTCTCTAGATGATGCTAATGAAAAGTCTAAGGCTACGCTTTATAAAGTGAGTTATCATGGAAATTCAGTTGTTTAACTCTTAAAATGTAAAATCTCTAAATCTTTTTCCACTATCGAACTAAATTTATTTCATAGCAAGGAAGAACCATATTAGTTTGTCTTTGAATGAAAAGAAAAATGTTGTATAATTAATTTGTTGCACTCATAAATATTCTTGATTCATGACTTAATGTAGTCTGAGCTTTCACAGAGCCCTTCTAGTTAGTCAGTGTAAGGCATTGGCTCTTTCAAATCCATCTCAATACCCAAGGAGCATGGAGTGTTAACCTCTTCTGTGCCCCTAGAAAACAATATGTGTCGCTTTTCATAATATTTCTAAGGGAAGATACTGTTTTTCTTATTTTTGTTTGTTATTTTTTATGATAGGTGAGTGAAAGATAATAATTTTTGTAAATAAAATGTGAAAAAGTGTTGGTTGCTTAAATATTAAGAGATTTTAACATGATCATTTCTGTGGTTAATTATTTCTACCACTTGACTTCTACATCGGTTATGCTTTCTATCCCTTATTAAGAGAGTAAAAAGGACCCATCCTCTTATTTGGTTTTCTTTATGCCATTTCCTCAGGCTGGCCAATATCTGTTGGAGAAAAAAGACCTACAAAATTGTGAAAGCTACCCAATATTGAGGCTGGAAGACGGTGGTAGCATGATTCACAAATTTGAACTCATCATCCAGGATGGTGTAGTCAAACATAAAGCTGTTGGAACAGTCAGTATTTGTTGTATTTAAATAGCTTTTTGTTCTTACTTCAAAGTGATCAAAACTTCATAATCTCACAAAGATGTTTAATATCATTTATGGAGAAACATTTTACACTAAAAGTCCACAGGTTTTGTTGCTTCTATTTATTCTATTAACTTAATTCTACTTAGTCCATAAATCCATAATTGATATTTCTTTTAAGAAGGAGTTAGTGATGACATTTATAATATCTTTTCAGTACTCTACATGGATGAAGTCCATGCATTCACAATTTCAACTGATCAAGGTCAGGGAGTTGAGCATGAAAGGTCGAGAGGTCATCATGGTGCAGGTGTTGGAAGAATACCGTCCAAAACCACCTACTGATGGAAAGTAAGCTCTCTAAATTAACGCCTTTTGTTGATAGGATGACCCATCTCATTGCTTTGACCTTTTTCTTTATTTTTCTGTTGAATGCTTTCCATTTCTCTAATTTTTGTGTGTGTTTATTTCAAACTGTAAATGGGATCCCTAAAAGGACGTTATTTATGGGGGCAAAGAGTAGGTGTTATACATAAAAATGATCTATGTATATAATCTCTGACTCCCAGCTATGTATATAAATGATTTATGTATATAATCTTTGTCTCCAAGGTTGATCTTGCAGTATGAAGATGATCCTTTGGTGGACCAGTTTAATGTCTATCTTCAAGTTTTTATCAGCCAGGCGCTAGAGCCAAGTTTTCTCAAAACCATCATTGACAGGAAAGGTGGGTCATTTGCCTTTGGTCAGTCTTTACATCAAGCCATTCTTGTTTTATCGGAAGCTTTTCCCAACAGGTAGTGGTTGCGTTGCCTAATGCTCCAGCAACAGTATGGCAGCAAGACTTTTCTTTCTTGCTTATGTTATGTAGGTCACTGAAACAGTTTGAATGTATTGACTTATTTTTTATAACAGTTTTCATTTAGTGTTCAGCTTTTCTTGATTTCAATAAAAGGACGTCAAGAAGAAAAATCACCTCTTAATTGAATCAGTTATTTCTTTTTTTCATTCTTTCTCCATTCAACCATATGTTTGTATCTAATTGCCCTTTTAATGTCCTGTCTTCAGAGGCATTCTACATGGAAGCCCTGGAGGCCATTGACATGGCCATAGAAACCAAGTTGGATGAGTTGGATAAAGAAGCCCAATGGACTGTCTCATTCAAGGTAAATTTTTTCTAGATTAATAATAATTATTCATCCTCATAACAATCATGTCTTTAAGAATTTTGTTTAAAAATGCATGTTCAATGTACACTGAAGGTTAAACAAAATTTTTAGGTCTTGATATATCTTGATACATACGCCGACCATGATAAAGTCAAATTCTAGATCTAGACATTGCTTTTTCAAATTTAATCATTTTAATTTAGGCATTTCATGATGGTCATTAATTTTAATCATGGTTGATGGCTACTTTGAAGTTAAAAGATTAAAGCTTTAAAGTCAGAGAAGCCCATGCAATGGAGAAAGTAAGAAAAGTGTGACAATCAAGGGTGACATTTGCTCCAGGAAATCAATCTTTTAAAAAATTCAAATCCTTCCTTGTCTAGAAGCCTATATGAAGTTAAGTCAAAGGTAGTAGAGATGGTAGAGAGAATTCCATCAGCTGGATAAGAATATATCGGATATTTGTTCCTGAAAAGTGGACATGTACTTGTTTTGATAGTGTGAAATATCAGGACATTTGATTGCCTGCATTGAAGAACTGGCCTTTTGCAGAAATTTCTTTGGAATGTTTGTTAAAATAACTGGATTCAATTGCATGATGGTAGTTTGAACCAAAGTGACTCTAAAAGACCCAGTGTCCAGATCTTATGAATTGCTTTGGGAAGGATTGAATGAGTTCTTTTTATCTATATTGTCTGTGTCTACCTTGTAATGTTCCCTAGATGTCTCTGTACATTTTTTTGCTTCACAGCTGCAGATCCAATATTTTTATTGGATCATTACATATATGTAAACTTGTTTAAAAAAAAAAAAAAATTAAATTCAACAAAAAGGCTTTTCTTGGTAACATTTTTAGGAGGCCCTCCACAAGTTCCCTTTCATGAAAGAAATTGATCGACCCAATCTCAAGCAAGCATGCCAGGTAATTGGAAACATGCACGGTTTTATCAAAGATAGAAATTTGTCCTCCACTGGTTTTTTGGTGTGTGTTTGTGTGTATGTGTGTGGAAAGGGATGGGGGTGGGGGGAGGGTGTGTCCTTTTTTTTTCTTGTTTATTCTTGCCTTTTTAATTGGTGGAGGAGAGATGTTGGTGATTATTTCCCATCCGTCACAAGTCTTTATGATCTTTAAGTTTTAGTTTTTTAAGTTACATGTTTGACAGTGTTGAAGTCAAAGTTTGTAAAATTTGGCAATTTCATTTCATTATTTCAACAGGCTTGTAGAAACTCTAGTCCGCCTACTATCAAGTCAGTTATCCTTAGTGGACCTGTTTATGATCAGACCTTGTTGACTGAGAAACCATCAGCCTTTTCTGAAGCTCAGGTAAGTAATGCCAGTAATTATTCCTAGGGAGAATTTTCTTTAGGGTCTATTCTTAGGGATGACCAGAATAACCTGGCGAAAGGGAATGAATTTCTTTTTTTCAGTTTTTTAATGGATGCGAGATCTAGATCCCAGGACCAAAATTTAACAACAAAGCCAATAAAAATTAAAACAAAACAAAACATGCAACAACAAAAAAATCCTCTGAAGATAAAAAAAAAATCAATATTCAACAAGAAAGTAAATTATTATTTTAATTTAGTGTGTGTGATTCCTTTAAAATGCCGTCATACAAAAGTGTATATTATGTTTAATTGATACCCATTAAGATAGCCTGCCACACAGCATAACAGCTTCATGAGGCTGTTTAAACAAAAGGATAATCCTTATTTTCTGTCCATTTTCAGGAATACATGATAGGGAAAACTGCTGCTTACTATGTCAGTACTTACCATTCACTCAACCACTTTAAGTACAGATTGCATCAACGCTGTCAGTCAAAGGTGAGTTTGTCACTGATAATTATGAGGTCATCTTTGTTTTGTTTTGCTTTTTTCTTTTGTTTTGTTTTGTTTTGTTTGTTTGTTGTTTTTTATTGTTTTTTTTATACTGAAGATAATATTTGTAAAGCATGTTTTGCCTTTAAAATCTAATATCCTGATTTTTCAGTTAAGTTCATGAAGGACTTAATGATAGTGTTGGTGGTCTGCATGTTTCTCTGACCTGGAAAAGAATCTTTATTTCAGGGCCACTTAAACTTTTCTTTTTTTTTTAACCATTGATTCCTTGGCTATATGAACCAAGCCTTTTCTTGCCAGGTTAAGGAATTGGAGTCATTTTAAAGATTTTAAATGGAAGCTAGATTTTAGTGGAAAAATTCAAGGCTGGTAAAAAGTGTTCAGTAAGGAAGATGAGAGAGCCAGGTAGTATTAAATAAGGAAGTTGAGGGATACAGAGAGTATTCAGTAAGGAACATGAGAGAGACAGTATTTGACAAGGAAACTGAGAGGGACAGGTAGTTTTGAATAAAGAAAATGACACAGTTAGTATTCAATAAGGAAGATGAGAGACTGATAGTATTCAATAAGGAAGAGAGGCAGTTAATATTCAATAAGGAAAATAAGAGAGGTGGGTAGAAAGAAGACACTGGACTACACAATGTATTCAACAACAATGAAAAAGGTAAAGAACCACTGGCTTAGATGAAGAAGTTAGATGAAGAAGGATGTATGAGAGAATTTGTTAGTTGTGTGATTAGGGAAGGGAAGCTTCATTGTTTGTCATTCTTTGTCATCTCCTAGAGTGGCTCTATATTTCTTTCTGTAGCATTTTTTTAGTTGTGACATCAACATTATTTAACAAGCAGAGTAGTGAATTTTTGCTTGGTTTTTAAGATTAAACTGCCTTTTTTTTTTATCCTTCTCTCTTGTTGATGTATGAAGGTGAAGATTATGAAAGAGAGCAATAAGTCTGAAAACCTCTCCGATGAGACGATTTTGGATCAGTGTCTGGAGAATCGCAACTGGGTCTTACAGGTAGGCGTTTTATTATCAAGTTTAGAACTCTGATTGAAAATTTTCTCTCCCCTTTCCCTTCCCTTCCCTTTCCTTCCTTCCTTCCTTCTTTGCTTCCTTCTTTCCTTCCTTCCTTCTTTTCTCTTTCTTTCTTTCTTTCTTTCTTTCTTTCATTTAATTACCATAGTTTTGAAAGAATTCAGAACCATCGTTCATTCAAATTTTTTTTCTACTCATGTAAATATGTCCTGGCTTTTCATAATTACAGTGCCTGAATAAATTGGTTTTATGGTACATTCTACAAATCAAATTTCATTTTTCTCATTAAAGATACGTTATTAATATTTTCATCATTATTATTATTGTTGTTACTATTATTATTATTATATTTATTATTATTATTATTATTATTATTATCATCATTATTATTATTATTATTATTATTATTATTATTATTATTATTATTATTATTATTATTATTATTATTACCAGTTTTGATACAGACATTGATGATCATGGCACGCCATTTACTTCCATCTTCAGACAATCTCAAAAAGCTCATATTATTTTTTATTAATCTTAGTTTTATAAATCATGCAGGAATTTAAGCTCTGTAAATATGTTATTCTTAGTCGAACTCGACTCCATTTCCCTTCAATTTTGTCACTAACGGTTAGACGTTCAAGTTCTTGAAGTCTATTTATATTTTAACTGTCTTCCTGATTGTCTTCCTTAATCTCTCTACCCCTGCTCCTTCCAGTTGTGCTTTATTACTCTTCTTATCTTGCCATGAGATTCTTTACATTATCCTTGCAAATCACATTTACATTTCTGTTGCTTCTAATCTTTTTGGCATACTTTTTTATATTATATTCCAACACTCTCAGCAATACAGCAGTATTGACCACACAGACGCTTTTAAATCTCTAATTTTTTGTTTCCATTGAGACATTAATTCTATTATTTAGGATATGGTTCATTTTTCTGAAACTTTCTTTTGCAATTGCAATTCTTTTGATTTTTTGTATCGAAATTCCTATCTGATGTGATAAAGTACCCTAGGTATTTATCCTGGGATGACTGTTGAAACTGGGATGACTGTTGAAACTGGGATGACTGTTGAAACTGGGATGACTATTGAAACTGGGATGACTGTTGGAACTGGGATGACTGTTGAAACTGGGATGACTGTTGAAACTGGGATGACTGTTGAAACTGGGATGACTGTTGAAACTGGGATGACTGTTGAAAATCAATGGGGTCACCAAACCCATCGCAGCGTGTCCCCAGATGGTGGATTGGGGAACGGTTTCTATGTAAAGAAGTTTCGCGAACCAAATTAAATGGGAACTCCACTGCCTTGTGGATAGTCATTGTTTTGACAAAGGCTAACAGAGTAAACTGTACACAAACCGGCAGTAGGCAACAGGAAACCACTGCTGTATCTTCCCAAGAATATCATGAAATGTTAAATATAAAAGTTTCAGACAACAGCGTGAAGGGGGTTCATGATTCATCTCTGAACACCTCGCTCGGCAGGGAATCCCATGGGCAGCAGGTGGATCTCGGTCGTCGTCAAGCTACTGCCTGCAAAGCACTTACAAATAGAAATAGCCACATGGATTGTTAGGACCTTACACCAACAAGGAAAAATAGAAAATGTAAAACAAGAAATGGATAGGATGTCAGTAAACATATTAGGCTTGGCAGAAGTTAAGTGGATGGGCAAAAATATAATAAAGACAGGAGATAAAACTGTGATTTACTCATCATGTGGAAAGAGTCATGAAAAAGGAGTAGGAATTTTGTATGATATGAAAACATCAAGTAGTATTAATGGTTGGTTGGGGTATTTCAGATAGGGTCATGGTAGTTAAACTGAAAGGTAAACCTTTTGACATAAGGATTATCCAAGTATATGCACCGACTTCAGAGAGCACAGAAGAAGAAATAGATAACTTTTATGAAGATCTTAATAGAGCTATGGGACAACTTGAATCACAAGTGGAAAAATAGTCACAGGAGATTTCAATGCAAATGTTGGAGACAAACGAGTGGAAGACATGAAAGTGGAAGTTGACTCATCGACTGGTGTAGAGAAAATAGTTTTATTATTTCAAACACATGCTACAAAAACCATCCTAGAAGAAGATATACATGGATTATCCCAGGAGACAAAATCATAAATCAAATAGACTTCATATTAATTAAAAAGCGATTTAGATAATCTGTGAAAAAGCTATGCCTGGAGCCGATTGTAATAGTACAACAAAAAAGTTGAGGAAATCCCAGCAACCCAATTTTGAAGTAGATCTCTTCAGAACAGTTCAGCAAACTAAGAATAATTTTACAGTTAGTATCAAAAATAGTTTTGGACTTCTAGAAAATTTTATCCAACGTGAAGAAATATGGGAGGAGATGAAAAAGTCAGTTAATGAAGCTATGACTGAACATATCCCTAAAAAACCTAAAAAGAACATAAGAAATGGATGACAAATGACATTCTAGAATTAATGAAAAAGCGAAGGCAAGCAAAGCCAGATAAAGAAAAATATAAAACGTTAAATAGTGAAATAAAAAAGAAATGCAATGAAGTAAAGGAAAAATAGATAAATGATCAGTGCCTAGAAATAGAAACTAACCAAAACAAAGATAGTAAATATATGCACACCAAAATTAGGGAAGTTAGTGGAAAGAAAGGATGGTCTAGTTCAGGGTGTATCAAATCAAAACAAGGCAATATACTTATTGACAAAAAGATGTTTGAAGAGGTGGGCAAAATATGAAGAAGAACTTTTAGAAGATAAGAGGGGCAAAAAAACAACAACCCACCCCGTTATAAAGGAAGTACTAGATAAGAACACCGATCTTAAAAGAGGAAGTAGAAAATGCCGCAAAGAAATGAAATTTGTTAAAGCAACAGACCCAGACAATATACTAATAGAAGTTATCGTAACATTAGAAGATGTAGGGATAGAGATTACAACAAAACTCTTAAATGCAATATATGATAGTGGAAATACACCAGAAGACTTAATGAAGTCAATTTTCATAACCCTGCCTAAAACATCAGGTGCTAAAGAATACGAGCTTCACAGAACAATACGCCTCATAGGTCACATTACAAAATTATTGCTTAGAATATTAATGAGTAGAATGAGGAAGTGTTTAAGAACTGAGATTTCAAGAACTCAATTTTGCTTTGTTCCCGAAATGCCATTTTTACCCTATCAATGTTAATGGAAAGATGTGTTCAAGTTCAAACAGATTTATACTATTTTTTATTGATTATTCTTACATTTTGACAAATTAATACACGAGGAACTTTTTAATATCTTAAACAAATTAGACATAGATGGAAACGACTTAGAGTTATGGGGAAACTGTATTGGGACCAAACTGCAGCTGTTAGAATTGAAGGGGAACTAAGTAAATCAGAAATGATAAAAAGAGTAGTGTGAAAAGGTTACCCGATCTCTTTGATATATACAATGAAACAATCCTTAGAAATTTAGAAGATAAACCAGGCATCAAAATCAATGGGGAAAATATCTACAACATTAGGTATGCAGATGGTACAGCTCCTCTCGCAACTTCAGAAAAAGATCTCCAAAATCTTCTTAATGTTGTAGTCACTGAAAGTGAAGGTAATGGGCTTCTTTTAAATGTAGAGAAAACAGAATGCATGGTTGTTTCCAAAAAACCCCCACCAAAATCAACAAATCCAACCTGTTACATAATAATTAACGGAGAGAAAGTAAGAGAAGTCCAAAGTTTGAAATCTAGTTTATATAATCACATCAGAATGAAAGTCGATACAGAAATCAAAAGAAGAATTGCACTTGCAAAAGACAATTCCAGAAAAATGAGCCCAATCTTAAAAAATAGAAATACCTCAATGGAAACAAAAAAATAGAGTTTTAAAAGCATACATGTGATCAATACTGCTGTATGGCTGTGAGTGTGTTGGGATACATCAACAAGTATGAGAACAAAGTTAGAAACAATAGAAGTATGGTTTGTAAGGAGAATGTTAAGAATCTCATGGCAAGATAAGTAGAGTAATAGAGCAGTACTAAAATAAGTAGGAGTAGAGAGATTATTAATGACCACAATCGGGGAAGACAGCTAACGTTTTTGGGCCATATAAATAGAGACGAACATCCTTAGTGGAAAAAT
>JBBPCV010417468.1:0-11929 GCA_037974505.1 Plocamopherus tilesii
TCTCTCTCTCTCTATCTCTCTCTCTCTCTCTCTTCGCTCTCTCTCTCTCTCTCTCTCTCTCTCTCTCTCTCTCTCTCTCTTCTCCCCCCCCCACCACCACCATTCTCAATAAGCTTCTGTCACGTTCATTCAATAACCGCTCCATTCATCTCAACACTATACTTTTCTAAAGTCTCGATAAATCCACACTGCAAATCATTTAATTGTATGAGTATAAAATTGTAGCATTGAAAGCTGCTGAAACATCTCACAGAAAACCACTTTTATCACATCACAATAATTGATGAAGAAGATGATGAATTATTACCTGACTTAAAAATTCACAGATCATATACCAATAAACAATGCTATTTTCCATTAGAAAGGGTTGCCACACTTCAAGGATGAGGCTCATAGCGATGTCACGCCTTTCTCTCCACTGACAAGAGTAAAAAATTTCTCAGTCAGATGGCTGCAATGGAAATTTATAAATAAGCATGTAAATTTGAAGCATGTGAATTTGTACATGAAATTTATAGATAAGCATGTATATTTGTACATTATTCTAGGTGCACAAAATTTTGAGTTGTGGTAGAGTCGTACATTCATGATATTGTTGGTTTTTTAAATTTAGAGAGGGAAAAAAAAATCTCTTAGTAGTTCCTGGATTATTTTCGAGCTTGGATGAATTAAAATGTGGTGGTAGCAGATTCAAAGTGCCAGCATCAATTTGCCAGGTCAACCAATCAACATCATTCAAAGTTAGAGCCCAAACTATGTGCTGCATCCGAGGTCATAGGGGATAATTCCTTATGGAAAAGGTATCTCTTTCCAAATTTATCATAGGAAAGGCCAAAATCCAATGAGTGAGCTTACCAGACTTATCAATATGAAGGGGCGCACATGTTGCGAATCTTGGGAAAGATCACTAGACAGATCTCTCTGGACATTAACTAAGGAGAACAGTCAAAAATATAAAGCTTATAAAGCAATGGGTATCTATATAGTTCTATAAAACTGCCACATGATCCAGAGGCTAACTAATTATTACACACCTGGTGACGTCACAAGAAAGGAGTTCAAAGATTGAAGGTACACTATCTTGTAGGTCTTTTGTAGGCTTTAATTGCTTTTGATTTATCTACTGTGGTGTAATTATAGAGGTTTTGTTAAACCAGGTCAAGGAATTCAAAAGATGAAGGTACCCTATTTTGTAGGCCTTCAATGCTTTTGATTTGTAGAGGTTTTGTTCAACCCGGTTAAGGAATTAAAAGGATGAAGGTATCCTATTTTGTAGGTCTTCATTGCTTTTGATTTATCTACTGTGGTTTAATGGTTGAGGTTTTGTTCAACCAAGTTAAGGGATTCCCTTATATCCCACAATTTAGGGCCTTTGTGGAGGCCACAAATGGCCTCTTACAAATAATACATTGGGATATAAACTATGCACACTGTTAGGGGGACGAGGGGGAAACTCTCCTAGTCCAGTTGATTTACTGGATATAAGCAATGTCAATACAGGTCTGGAAGACCAGATAAACAACTTGTGTAGTATGAGAAAAAAGTAGATTTCTCACATTTATATCGGGTTGAATGGGTATAATCCAAAGCCGTGAGTGGCAGTAATTGGCATTTTCTGCCCATGTATGTGGAATGTATTTTTGACATAAGATTGACAATGAGTTCCTGTTTATGAAGTCTATGGAATGTTATCCAACTATATAGTGAGGGTAGAAAACGAGTAGACTTCACTTATGACATCACATGGACCTATCATTTGTAACTAGGATTGAGGACTCGGGCAGACATTGAGCGTTAGGACACATGTCCAGCCACTGGGACTATCAGGGGCTATTTTGCCATGTGACACTTTGCTCCAGGTAGAACCGAGCAGTGATAGTAGCTAAGTGTAGGTTAATTGCCATTACAGTCAGTGGACAATTATGTAATAGAGTGTTGGTTTTTTTGATCGCTGTTAAGGTGGGCCGAGGGAAAGAATTGTAGCTCTAAATAAATTGCCAAATAGTTTGCTGTATAGCTGTATTATATCATTGATCTATGTAACAATACAAGCTGGCAACAATATGCCCCATAAAATACAAAAATTGAATTGACTCCCACGAAGCTTGAGAGGGATGAAAGGAAATAGTGTAATCCTTTCTATATATAAATATATCTTTTAAATTCCAATATGAAAAAAGACAAATATTTTATAAGTAACAAATATCATTTCAAATACAAACCCATACAACATGTAAAATTTGAAAAAATTAAGTCGAACACACTCTTGTCTATATCTGTTCACTTCCCCTTGAGAAAATTCTTTATGACTGTGATCTTCTTGAAATCCTTAGTTTAAGTTGCAATATTCTAGATGGGACAAAAGAAAAAGAAAAGATTGTACATCATATGAAAAAAGAAAACTTGGCTTTCATCCTGAAAACAACATAGCAACATTTGTTTTGAATCCATCAAAAAGATTAACAGCATATAAAATGTTGAAACTTCAAAAGATTTTCATCAAACGAGAAAGTGTTAAAATTTAAATTGACTTTGACTTTACCTTAGACAATATCTTTTTTGAAACTCACCATGAGAAAAATGTGTTGAAAAAAGATTTTCCAATAAAATTTTTAGGAACAGTTATAACAGTAACAATTAAAACCTGTCAGAGCTAAGCAAAGCAGCCATAGAAACATCAAAGGCAAGTATCACTGTAAAAGAAGGGTCAATGGGCGGGTGAAATTTCCTGTCATTTACTATAAACTGTAAATAAAAACCTCCAATGTTTGATCAAATCCAACAGAGAATTGAATTGAATAAGGATGACAACACTAATTGCAGGCCATAACAACATCACTGGAAGTGAAGAGGCAGTCAAAGACAGCCAAATCCATACACAGCCTGAAATTCAGTATAGTATGGAAATAGTACAGCCACACAGGAGATGAGCAAAGTTACTGTAGGGAATTCTTAGAGTTCCATCCCCTGGTGGTCATGTGATGATGGCAAGGGTGCTTGCGCAGGCGCCGCGGGAAAAAACGGCAGTTCAGCTCTCGGCATGGCGGGAGGCAGGCGTACTGTCGTCTGCGTGATGCGCTACGCATAGTATCTTTACATCTAGATTCTGACTGGTGTTTTCTGATTTGCTTTTCTCATTCTAGATCTAGTCACCAAGGCAGATTGGGTCGGTCGCGTTTTAAGGCAGATTGGGTCTGTCATGTTAGTTGGCCTCTGAGATAACAAGCTATTTCGGCCGTATTGGATCTAGATCTAGTGTGGTCATGGCAAAGGAGGCTGCCATGATCGGGGATCTCCTGAAGGAGGAGACCAATGTGGTGGGGGGTGGTGCAGATGCGCTGCCTCCGAGTCAGTAGGTGCAGGGCACTGATTGTGCAGGTGAAGGATTGGATCCAGCAGTACGAGAGGTTCTGCGGGTTGGAGCGAGTTCCTCCAACCGATCTCGTCGGGTATATGCTGCCCGCATATTCAGGAGTATGCGGGTCGGCGAGGCCTCCCAGTGGGAGGTCGTGACGGCTGTATTGAGAGCCGAGTACGCCATGCCTCGCCAGGAGGCATGGCGACGGTTTGTGGGTTGCCAGCTGGAAGCTGGCGATACCATAGATCTGTATTTGAGTCGCTTGGAGCGATTCGGGGGGGCGTTTGGGCCTCTCATCATGTGATCTTAGCTTTCTGGCAAAGTTCTACGAGGGCCTGCCCTCAGCAATTTACGAGTGCCTGCCCTCGGCAATTTACGAGTGGGCGGTTACGCACGAGAGTGCGTACACAGCCGATTTTGGGTCTGTGCTGTCCCTTGTGCGTGAGAGGATGGTCTCATGCAGGGCAGTAGATGTGTTTTACTTTTTCCATTATTCAGGCAAGAAAAACCTGGAATTTGACAAAGTGCAACTCTCATACAATACAACGAGGAGACCAAAAGTCTCCTAAAACATTGCCCAACTAGATGGCTTTCCATTTCTAGTACTCTGCAGAGAATAGTTGAGCTTTAGCAACCTGTTTTGGAGTTCTCAAAAAAGGTGAAAGAAGAGGAGAAGGCAGCGGCAAAGAGGAAAGAGATGTCCAAAGAGAGGAAGAAGTAATCTGAAATCAGGAGTCAGAGGAGATAATAAGTTCTAAGTTTCAGCAAACATCACAGTACTCTAGCACAACAAGCCTGAGTCTGTAGCAAAGGAAGTCCCACCTCAGGTAGCAGTTTCATCCACACTAGACAGATTGCTGTTTATTCTCAAGTCAAAAAAATGCCTCATCTACTGCTCATTCATACTGTGGACCATGCATGTGTTTGACAAATATAACTCTTGCCTACAAAACGAAGAGCCACATATAAATAAAAAAAAAACTGAGTGATGAAATCTGCTTATCTTTGTATAAAGAAATACTGAGCAAGTTTCTTCAGTTCAGCGATTTAACTTATCACCATGTATACATTTTTGAAGAAACGTTCTCTCCAGGAAAAAGTTCAGCCTCGTCCAAGCAAAGCAAAGCCTGCTACAAAATGTAATTTGTCACACTGCCAGGAATTCCCTTTTATGAAGCAATCCCATAAAGGAGAAACCTTTGCTTTTTGCAGTCTTTGTGTTGTTGACATTAGTGTTGGGACTAATGGAAGCAGTGACATCAGGAGTAAACTGTACCCAATTGATGTAACTATAGATGACAAAGCAAGTCAGGAAATACATCCAGAACCATTGTCCATTCTAGCACAGAAAGAGGCATCGATGGGAGCAAACATCACACAAACTTATTGTTGAATGAGCTGAAGAAACTCAGCATTCCAATTGAGAGCTGTGTAGGTCTTATGACTGACAATGCAGCGTCAATGATAAGGGAAAGACAAAGGTGTAAGTACCCATTTAAAGAAGAAAGATGGAGGTAATCCACACATGATTAGTTGAGGCTGTGGTTGCCGCCGGCTGGACCTTGCAGTGAAAAAGGACTCTCTTCTCTTCCTATCGACATAGATGAAGTACTGACTGATGTTTACTATTTTTTCCATTATCCAAACAAGAAAAACCTGAAATTTGACAAAGTGCAGCTCACATACAATACAATGAGGAGACAAAAAGTCTCCTAAAACATTGCCCAACTAGATGGCTTTCCATTTCTTGTACTCTGCAGAGAAGAGTTGAGCTTTAGCAACCTGTTTGGAGTTCTTAAAAAAGGTGAAAGAAGAGAAGGCAGTGGCAAAGAAGAAAGAGATGTCCAAAGAGAGGAAGAAGAAATCTGAAATCAGGTGTCAAAGCAGATAATAAGTTCTATGTTTCAGCAAACATCACAGTACTCTAGCACAACAACCAAGCCTGAGTCTGTAGCAAAGGAAGTCCCACCTCAGGTAGCAGTTTCATCCACACTACACAGACTGCTGTTAATTCTCAAGTCAAAAAAATGCCTCATCTACTGCTCATTCATACTGTAGACCATGCATGTGTTTGACAAATATAACTCTTGCCTACAAAACCAAGAGCCACATATAAAAAAACAAAACTGAGTGAAGAAATCTACTTATCTTTGTATAAAGAAATACTGAGCAAGTTTCTTCAGCTCTGCAATAAGTTTATCAACGTGGATAAATTTTTGAAGAAATGTTCTCTCGAGGAAAAAGTTAAGCCTCATTCAGCAAAGCAAGAAAAGCCTGCCACAAAATGTAATTCGTCACATAGCCATGAATTCCCTTTTATGAAGCAATCCCATAAAGGAGAAACCTTTGCTTTTTGCAGTCTTTGCATTGTTGACATTAGTGTTGGGACTAATGGAAGCAGTGACATCAGGAGAAAACTGTACCCTATTGATGTAACTATAGATGACATAGCAAGTCAGGAAATATGTCCAGAACTGTTGTCCATTCCAGCACTGGAAGAGGCATTGATGGGAGCAAATATCACAAAACTCTTATTGTTGAATGAGCTAGAGAAACACAGCATTCCAATTAAGAACTGTGTAGGTCTTATATCTGACAATGCAGCAACAATGATAAGGGAAAGACAAGGGTATAAGTACCCATCTAAAAAAGAAAGATGGAGATAATCCACATATGAGTAGTTTAGCTGAACCTTGCAGTGAAGGAAGGTCTCTCTTCTCTTCCTATCGACATAGATGAAGTACTGACAGATGTATACTATTTTTTCCATTATTCAGACAAGAAAAACCTGGAATTTGACAAAATGCAACTCACATACAACGAGGAGACAAAAAGTCTCCTAAAACATTGCCCAACTAGATGGCTTTCCATTTCTCGTACTCTGCAGAGAATGGCTGAACTTTGACAACCTCTTTTGGAGTTCATAAAAAGGTGAAAGAATAGGAGGAGGCAGCTGTAAAGAAGGACACCTCCAAAGAGAGGAAGAAGAAATCTGAAATCAGGTGTCAAAGGAGATAATAAGTTATATGTTTCAGTAAAAAAAAATGCCTCTTCTACTGCTCATTCATACTGTGGACCCTGCATGTGTTTGACAAATAAAACACACACCTGCAAAAGGAAGAGCCACAGATCCAAAAACTGAATGAAATATACTTATCTTTGTACAAAGAATTACTGAGCAAGTTTCTTCAATTTAGCAATAAATTTATCACCAAGAATTAAGAATAAATTTTTGAAGAAACGTTCCCTCGAGGAAAAAGTTCAGCCTCGTCCAGCAAAGCAAGCAAAGCCTGCCACAAAACTTATTCGACACACAGCCAGGAATTCCCTTTTATGAAGCAATCCCATAAAGGAGAAACCTTTGCTTTTAGCAGTCTTTGTGTTGTTAACATCAGCGTTGTATGTGGATGGGATTCTATTAAAAAGTAAGTGGAAGGCCAGAAACATCAAACTGCTGTTATAGAGAAGAATAGTGGTGCTTCCGTTCAAAGAGTCACAGAATTTTTTACGAAGAGTTACGATTTGAGTGTGATTCCAGCAGAAGTATTGTTTACTCAGTTTCTTATTGAGAAAAAAATTCCCCTTGGAGTAAGTGATGACTTTGGAAACCTTTTGAAGGACATGTGTAAGGACTCGCAGATAGCAAAAAACAAAAAGTCCTATGCCAGAACCAAGACCATGGCCATTGCAAGGTGCCTTGGTAATGAAGTTACTCAGGCCTTTGTTATTATTTCTAATATTGTAATTCCTTCAAGCCCACAAATCTCTTGTTTATGTATCTAAATCATTACTAATATTACCAGATAAAGAAGTGAAGAATAATTCTTCAAAAACTGTTTAACCCAAGCATGCCAAATAAGTTACACATTAAGGCATTTTATTAAATTTCTTCTCAGCATTGGCATCTCACAAGACACATTATTACAACTAGGAACAAAGTCTCTCTCGCAATTCAATTAAGACATTCTCTGTAGAGTGTGAAAGTCCCAATATTGTTTTTTATATAATTTTATATATATTTTAAGGCACATATGTCATACAGAAAATGCAAGACATCAGCCTCAGACCATTGATATGGTACTCATCCGCCCCAATAAAAGTGTCATCAAAATAAGCTATGAGCACAATTATTACACACAATAGAAACAATGCCCACCATAACCACAAACAAAATAGTGGAAGATAATGCATAATGACAAAGTAAAGGCCATCTTTAGGGTAGGGTCGGGCTTCTTCGCCAGTCGGGCAAATTCGCCAGTCTCTTTTGGTACACCTCCTTATGAATAGAATAACCCAACACCCCTATGCTAATTAAGTCTCTAAAGTGAATCCAATCTTAAAGCAGGTTAAATAGCTTCCACTACTTGCACCAACCACAGCCAAAGTAATAAATAAGACGTCACAATTGTGTGATGTCACAAGGCGTCCCTAATGTGTTCCCGCCGATTCGCGACTTCCTTTTCAATTCGCTTTTTCGTGAACTACACGCATCAATTTCAGCATCTAGATTTTCAGCGTACAACTTTAAATATTTCATTACTCTGTCACTTTAAATGTATGATATACCATTTTATTAACATCCTTGTTCACTTATGACATTTGTTTATTCATATAATAACCTTTGAAACGCTTACTTTAAACGCGTTTTTATAACATCCTCCGTCGGGCAAATTCTCCAAGCCTATCGGATAAATTCGCCAGTCCACTTTTTGGCCTAGATCTAATTTACATTTCAGTCAAGTTTTCGACTTTACTAATTACTAACTATAATTAATAAACTAACCTATTAATATGGGGAAAAACATCAAACTCAACCTACAAGTACCCCCGCGAGGACTTGGAAAAGGCAATAGAGGCCGTTAGAGGCGGCATGTCGTGTAATCACGCAGCAAAACAGTTTGGTGTTCCACGGAAGACCTGGTGTTCCACGGAAGACCATCTCCGATCATGTCGCAGGGAGATCAACTCTGAATCTTAAGGCCGGTAGAGAGAGATACATCCCTCAAGCTATTGAGGACGCTATTGTCAACAAAGTTATAAAGACGGCGAAAAATGGCTTCCCTTTGACAAAGCAGAGCTTCCTCTCCAGAGTTGGGATCGTCGTCAAAAGATTGGGACTAAAGACCCAGTTAAAGGATGGGACGCCCGGCAAGGATTCCTGGTTCGAGCTGAAGAAGCGTATTCCAGACCTTGTCATCAGGACACCAGAAAAATGCGCTTCCATCAGGCTCCAGATGATAAGGCCTGTCGTCAACAACTATTTTGACACGCCGGGGGAATTTGGTGCAAAAGCTGGGCCTACAGGACAAGCCCTCTCAGATTTTGAACTGTGACGAGACCGGGCTGCAGTTCTCACCGGATTGCTCTTGAGTTCTCTCGCAGAAAGGGACTCGATCCCTCATTGCTAGATGTAGTCCCTCCAAGGAAAGAATCACAACCCTGGTCAGCATCAATGCTGCTGGTCAAGCCATGCCTCCTCTTTGTGTGGTCAAGGGCAAAACCATACGGTCTGTAGTTTTTCGCTGTCCCCTGAAGGAACCATCTGGACCTACCAACAGAACGGTTGGATGAATGACGAGATTGGGGTCCAGTGGTTCCGACAAGTCTTTCTACCTCACTGCGGTAGCCAACGGCCTCAGCTCCTCATCCTGGACAGTCACCACAGCCATGAGGTGTTCTGGAGGAGGCAGAGCAAGAAAATATTCATGTTCTTGCCTTGCCACCTCATACAACATATTCTCCAGCCACTTGACCGGGTTGTTTTTAAACCGTTCAAGACAGCTTACAGGCGATTTTGCAGAGTTCCTGACTCAGAATCCTGGCCAGACCATAAACAAGGTCACCTGGCCCCATTTACTGACCAATACTTGGAGGGCTACTATGAAGCAGGAACTTCTGGTGAAAGCCTTTCAAGCCACAGGCATTTACCCTGTTGACCGGCACCGCATCTCTGCTTCGGCATTTGCTCCCGGTGAGGCCTACAGGGCAGTCATGTCAACCTCTGAGGTCGAGCCTGAAGTAAACGAGGAGTCAGTGGAGGTGGTCGCCATGGAGGAGGAGGTCGTCACGGAGGAGAAGGTCCATATGGAGGAGCATGTCCCTATGGAGGAGCCATTTGTCACTATCTCTATTGGCGAGGAAATGGACATTTTGAGAAACGTGACAATCACGATAGATGGGGAAAACTACGAAATTGATTCCCTGCTTCACCTCCAGGTGGCCTACCAGGAACATCTACACAGACACAGGCTGACTGGAATCCATCTTTGACCTCGGGGTACCAACACCAAGGTCAACAGCAGCACCACCGAGGAGATCCAGGGCCTTCCTTTCCCACAGGCTTCTAACGTCAGAGGAAACACTGACAGAAAAGAGGGAGGCTTTTCTAAAGGAGGAGAGGCAAGAGGCAGCAAGAAGGGAGAGAAAAGGCCCTCCAAAGGAAACTGGCAAAACTGGTACCGGAGCCAGTCATGGAAAGGCTTTCTGGCTCTTGAATAATATCACCGCCACGCCACCATCATCGTCATCATCAACATGATTTCTAATCGTTGCCATATCGTTTTCAAAACAAAAAAAAAGAAAGGAAGAAAAAAACAAAACCCAACAAAAAACAAAACAAAACAAACAAAAACTAAAAATCAAAACTAAAATGAGATAGTCCAAGGTTTCAAAGCATGAAGAAAAGGGTGGCGAATTTAACCGACACGCTGGCGAATTTGCCAGTCTGTACATGATGAGGGAAAATTCATTGAAACCAGTCAAGTACGAAGCCCACACAAGCAAAAGAGTTATAAATATGCCTTCTGATTGGCCAACGTCTGCATTTTGTTAAGCGTGCGACTGTAGCGTGGTATCAGTCGAGTCAGGACTGATCTCCCAAGGAGAGAAGAAAAGGTGGCGAAGTTGCCCGACCCTACCCTAGCGTGGATAATTTTACAATGTTTGTGAGGAAAAAAAATGTGTACGGTTTCCATGAAATATACCATCCTATCTTTAGTGATAAACAAAGGGATTGTGGATTGTGAACACAGTTTTCATGGACTGACTTCCTGAAACATTTCAAACCTCTAGGCCTTCATCTAGATCTAGAGCCGTCCTACCGCATATCGGCCACCTAACTATCTGTTTCCAAAAAAACAACAATTTTTTAGGGCTTTTTCCCTTTGCAACTTTTATGTCAGATAGATCTAGGATTTTTTTATTTTTTTTTGGCGAATATTTCCCATTTGTATTATAAAGCCTCTATGAATTTGAAGGAAAATAAATGTAGGCAGTAAATGAAGAATAAGAAAAGATGAAACTTACATTTTTCTGAAAATTTCATGGTTTTGAGACTAAAATTATTATAGGGGCCCTTGGGTTTTTATTTTCGTGTCACAAAATTCAAGACTAATTTCTCAACTTCAAGGCATGATTATCAGGTAAAGGGTAGATACAACAGTAAATAATCCCAATTAGTTCTAGATCTAGAGAAATTCACAATTTCTGAGCAATTTTTGAAAATTTCAAGGAGAAATATTGAAAATTGTGTAAATTATGATATTTTTTTTTTCAAAACAGTGTGAAAGTGCCAAAATGGCAGAAATTTGTTCTCATAACAATAAAAATAGAAAACAAACAGTACATAACAACAAAATCAGTGTTACTTTTATTTTCAAAGTTGAACTAGAGTGTGATAGGCATACAAATAAAACAATTCTTGGGAGCAGAAGCAAAATCCTCATCACTTGCAGGGTCAGCATTTGAATGTCCAGGTAGATTAGAGGCGTGTTCGGTAGCGGGTACCCACTAGTGGCACGGAAGTAGAGCGGACACTCCTACCAGACAGATTTGTTCCACTTTGACTTTGACCAGTCTGTGCGTGATTACAACATGGCGGCAGTTAGTGCGGTGCGTTTTATATGGCAGTGTGTATTACAGGAAAATCAAAAAGAGGCAATCTTATGCTATGTGCGTTTTAAAAAAATGTCAAGTGTATACTAAAAAATAAAGGGATTAAGAATTGACGCTTCAACAAGCTATCTGGCCATTTAAAAAAAAAAAAAAAATCAAATCCAACTGGTGGACGAAAGGGTGCAGCCATGTTTCTTTAGAAAACAGTGACCGCTTTGTTCAACTCTGACCCACTCTACCGGACAGACCATCCGCTCTGCTTCCGTTCCACTTGTGGGTACCTGCTACCGAACTCGCCTCTGGGTCTTCTTCAAAATCAGTTTCTGACTCTGTGTTAGTTTCTAAATTATTTCTAGATCTAGATCTAGAAATCTAGGTGCAGTGTCACTCTCGCTTTCAACAAGTTTATAGTTTATATTATTTATTTTCAGCCATTCATTGATCAGTTATCTGGCTAGATTGGCAGTAGGTACCACAAAGTGATTTTTAAAATAGGGTGCAGCTCTTTTAAAATCATTTAGTCAGACAGAATACAACAAGCATGAATGCCAGTCTTTAAACCATCAAAATCGGACAAGATTTAAAAAAGTTATGAATCAGGGATGATACTTTTCCGCCGATCGGCGGAAATCAGCCTTTTTGGGATCTTTCCGCGATTTTCCGCTGAAAATCCGCCGA
>JBBPCV010418579.1:0-11928 GCA_037974505.1 Plocamopherus tilesii
CGGGGGGAAAAATAAGAAAGGGTGGGGTACGCTTTTTTCTGGGATCCAATTGAGAGACTTACTCATGTGTAATAAAAAAGGAGAGAAAAAATGCCCACTTTACAAACTCTTTCAGTGACAGCGAATGATGTGCACAGGCAACCTATGGACTCGCATACAATGAGTCAGCAGTAACAGTGCTTGGTGTGCGGGTAAACATACAAAGGGAATAGTATCTTGGCATAGCATTAACAATGTATGTACTACACGAACATAAAGTAAAATTGGGACACAAAGGTGGCCATGAATAATTGCTGAAGTTCACTTAGGGATATTTCATCATTACACATTGATAATTGTTCTGTTGATTGAAAAAGAATCATCCTTTCACAGCAGTCTCCACCTGAGAGCATGCTCCACAGGAAATTCAAAAACTGGGCTCTTAGACCTATCTAAAAATACAAATTGTAGATCTCTTAGTGTAATAGGAGGAGCCACGTACAAGTCTTGACCAATGGCCAACAAAGCGCTGCGATAAATCGAGGGAGATTTACCCAGCAGCCCACTGGAGTTGCATGATAATTAAAGAAATGAGTGACATCATAACATCACCCAGTCCATTTATCCCAAACACTGAGATCATATGTTTGACACAACACCCAGTTCACTCTAGCAGAGCATAACTTATAAACACATGTTGTTTATAAGATATGGCTTTCAGAGGCAGGCTAAGAATATCATCCTTGTGACATCATACCACTCAGAAACCCAGAAAATGCAAGCATTCATTGACATGACCACTAGACAGCAAATTAGATCAAAGACCTACAGATATATGTGCAGCCATCAAGATTTGGCTTGGAAGGTATTATAAGTCTATTGCATTTACTATTATGTGGCATTTAGATCAACATGTGGCACAAAGCCAAGGTGTCATAATGCTACGCAGCCATAAAATTGCCAGCTGAGGTGATGAAAATTTTAAGATTAAGATGCATATCAAAAATGACCAAATTTCTGTCACCGTACGATGCTCTTAAGTGGAGACTGATTCAGGGGCTTAGCCATACAATGCTCTTAGGCAGCATGCTCTTAAGTGGAGACTTCTGTGATGGATTAATTGTGTGGGTGGGTGTTGTCATTCGGGAATACATTGTCATAAGTCTTTTGGTGCAAGTCTTTATTTGATCCAAACAGCTTTTTTGCAAATTTAAAAAAAACATACATTCCAAGTGGTGTATGGTACTACTTGATCTATATAATGCATGTGATCAGACATTTTTATAAATGTACCTCTATTAACTTGTAAGCTGGCATAATGCACATGAACTGCATACAAAACTATGATCTTAAAATTTACAAAATAACAGAAAATCAGCGTTCTTCAACAAAAGAGAAATCTAAATCATGTAAAATAATGATTCTTTTTCTTTTTTTAAACTAAAACAAAAATCACAATTCCTCCTTTCCCATTTTTCCAAAGCTAACAGTGGCCTTTTCCTTGAGAAACTTTTCAAAACTTTCTACATCCCTGCCACTTTCATACTTGATGGGATTTTCTTTGTCATTAGCCGGAGCAAAGTAGATAGTTGGAAAACCAGAAGCATCATAGTTATCTGGAGCATCATTGGCCGTTGCATCCATCTTAGCAATGACCAGATTTTTCTCAGACTTCAGTTTCTTGGCTAACTTCTCGTAAATTGGCTCCAAGCTTTTGCAGTCGCCACACCAAGGAGCATATAGCTCGACCAAAACGTCTTTGCTCTTGTCCAGGACAATTTTTTCAAAGGAGTTTCCCACCACTGTTGTCACTGCGCCAGTCTGCTTTTTAGGGACTCGTTGAGATTTGATGACGGGAGTTAATTTACCTGGGAAGAAAAAAAGGAAAATAAAATAATTCTTGTATATGCATATGAAACAAAAAAACAAAACAAAAAAACCCACCAAGACCCATATCCTATAGACAAAGATAAATTCAACACTGGAGATTAATTTGAAAAATCAAGAATATCTGGCAAGACTGATCTATAACTAAATCAACTTACTGACAGCAATAATACAGTGACATTTAAATGTTATAAAGGTGATAATTTTAGGTGTCTAAAATGTATGTGATTATTTTTGCCTGTATAATTCATTTCATAAATTGTTTCATTATGTACTCGATGTAAAATGCTTATGGACACATTGTGGAATTAGGCATTATAGAAATCTTCAATGACCATTGCTAAAGTTATGAACATCACAAAAACAAAATACAAAGAGTTGCTGTGATGAACTGATGTGTAGCAGAAACTTAATGAAAAAGACAAGGGAGAGAAATGAAACCATACTTGCTTACAGTAAACATTTTAACTTTCTCTACCCTCCATTGGCAATATTTGTATTAGGGCAATGTAATCTACAAGTATCTTCAACATGCCCTGGGGTTGCATTGACAAAAACTTGCATGTTTAAATTTTTTTAAATACTTCTATAAGTAAAAAATAGTCAAAACCGAAACAACAACAACAACAAAAACAAAAACAAACAAAAAAAGGTAACCCTTACCTTTTTTGTACTTTTCCAAAAATTCAATGATTTCATCACTGTCAAAATCTTCCATAGGTTCCATTCCATAGCGCTTTTTGTCTTCACCATACAAGCCAATGTTCATTTCTTCTCCAGACTCATCCAGACCAAAGTCCTTCATTAGCTTGTTGTTTTCCTCATCATCGGCAACAGCAAAGGTGATGTCAGGGTATTTCTTAGCAATGGCAGCAATTTTATTTCTCCACATCTGGGTGGCTGTCATAGGATAGAAATGATAAGCAGATCACGATATGGGAGCTCAAGATAATCTTTGAAAGAATTTTAATCATCCATATTATTGCTTCAAAAAGAATATGTAGAATGTTGTAAAAAACCAACTGATCAAAAAGGAAATATACTGAGGGAAAGAGTAAGATTAAATGTGACCATCTCTTACTGTGATTCTTTTTCAGTATCTCCTATCAATAACATTGCTCCTTAATTGAAGTCAAAGACAATACGATACAATTACCAACCACCATGTGCGACATGTCCTTACTCTATTCTTAAAAGGAGAAAGGATTTTAAAATTCAAAACCCACTTAGTTATCATATACCAAAAGCATTTGAAAGTTATGATCAAAGAACCCTACCTTCCCGATGATCAAAGCCAAAATCCACAGTGTAGAAAACAAGGCAGAGCGGCCTTTTGCTGTCATACCTCTTGGAGACACTGGAAGAACTGTAGTGGCCCACCAGAGGCAAGTTGTGCAACTGAACAAAACCCTTGACGGCATCAATGCTTGTGGCAGCCTGTATAAGTTCATAACAAACAAAATGTCAGTCATGATAACTGAGTTGAACGGTCACAAATGCAAATAATAGAATGTGTAAGTGCCTCTGCAAATGTGTTAATAATTGAATGTGTGCTGTGTGACTGTGCAAAAGGGCTACGGTTGTTGTCCTTTTTTTATGCTTTACCTCAATTCTGAAAGTTATTAAGCATACATTTTATTTCTTTGCACTTGTCTTCCACAACATGCCTGATTTTGTTTCTGACTTATTTTATAGTAGTGTTTAAGATTGTTAGTAACTGTCAAATTTCAATAAGGATTAACACTGGTATCCCATTTTGTCTCGTCTCATCAATCAGATTGGAAAGAGATTACATACATGACAGAGGATTCAAAACTAAAAATTTTTAGTTTTTTTTTTAATTACCCCTGTTTGCATCACATGCCACTTTGGTTCAAATTTAGTGTAGAAACGCTCTGCATTGAAGACAACCACAGATCCAGCATTGATTTTGTAGGTTTTTCTGACACTTTCTTCATATACAATGGCAAATTTGTAGTCTTCCCTAAATTCATCAGCTGTGAAAAAAAAACACGCTTATTTATAACTAGAAGAGGCAAAATAAACCACTGTGTATATAGAAACATGACATGCACTACTAAAAAGGGCTAACTAAAACCAATCGGTAATGCACTTCGGAATCTGGCCATATCACCATGTTCAAACATGATGCTTTAATTGCCCTGAATTGTTGTCAAGTAAATGACAATTAAAAAAGAATTACCCCAAAACAATTCAAAATGGCATCATAATATTTTTCTAATAATTTACAAGGAAAAGAAAAATGAAAAATAAAAGTCAAAGACTACCATCTCCTAGGACAAATCACTACCTCAAAAAATGCAACCATAAGTGCACCATTTTATGACATTTATTTCCTTGGAATCAAATCTCTATTCTACTGCCATCAAATCTAAAAAATTAATTATGATAATTTCTTGATATTGAACACCACAACTTAAGATGTGAATAATTTGAAGAAAAAAAGAACAACAATAAGCTTTTTGCAGGGATACAAAAACATTACATAGACCATGAAATATGATAGCTTGCAGGTTAAAAAAAAAAAAAAAAAAAATGGAAAGAAAGCTATACAACTCTAGTTGCTCACCAGCATCCTTGTAAACTTGAACACCTGCATCCTCAGGGGTGTTGAAAAATCCAACCACAGTGATGTCATCAGCAAGGAAGAAGCTCTTCAAGCCTTTCAAAGTGTCAATCTGCACTGCTCCATCTCCTCTCTGGTTCAGCATGTATGACACCACATCTTTAATAATGAAAAGAAACATTGTTCAGCTTCTCAAACATGACTGAATGCTTAATTGAAATACAAATTAACTTCCTATAGAGATTTTAAAGGAATAAAAAGCTTTATTTAAAATATACATTTTTGGTTCAGGGGATCCAGGGTCCCTTACCACATAAACTCTGATCCTTGAATACACATGTAAAGAGTAAGTGGGTAGATGAATACAGTTTAGTCAATATATGATTTAATGCATTCATTGTGGTCACTTATAGTAATTCATTTCAATCAGAGGAGACAAAATCTTTTATTTTTTAAACAATGAAAATTCTTACAAACTTATTAAACAAGTGGACCTGTTACTTTCGTGGAAACATCCAGAAAGAAAAAATCAATGTTTTTGTTTTGGTTTACAAAGATTTCGTTTTAGTCTTCTGGTGTTGAAATACCTCTTTTGCATTTTGAGCCGTCCAGAGGGAAGGCCTGGCTTCAATTTCCATAATATTCACTATAACTAACATTTTGAATATTTATAAAAAGTCACCAAGAAAATTAAATGGAGATTACACCCCCCGCATGTGTGGTGTATATATAGATCAAATCCTAGATCATCAAGGATGTTTTCTCATGCACTGCTTATCCTGTTCAGCCATTAAATTACATTGACAGTTTATGCCAAACCTACCAGTAAAGTGATCACAGTCATGTGACCTCATTGTTTACATGCTGACAGAGGTATTCTAATACAGAACTGACGACTACTCGAGTGGAATGGAATATTCCACTGTCAAGCTAGCTGACAGCCTTGAACTATACATGTACAGCAGTAAACGTATAATGTCAGTTGTGAGACATTCATACATGGAAATGGTAATGCTGGCAGAAAATGCAGAAAAAAATCAAATCAAATATTTTCCATGAAAACTTGATTTCCAGGTCTTGTTGACATGCAGACTCAAAAATTATTACAGTGAAACTGTCTAAACAACAAAGTAATTGGTTTCTTTCAAGAAACTAATCAAATAAGAGGGGCTTTAAATGTGCATTACAAAATATGCCTAATTTAGTCAAACTATAAAGCTATATCTTTTGGCCAAACTTTGAGAAGTTAAGACACCAATAACTGTTTGTGTTCCTCTGATAAACTTTTATAGTATATATGTGATAAGATAGATACACTATGAAAAAGGATAATTTTCCTAGGTTATTCATAAAAAGAACAAACAAAATACAACATTTTTGCCAAACAAGTGACTATATGAAGAGAGTATGAGTGAGATTGATTTATACTTACCATGTTCTCTCTGCCTCTGACCCTTATATTCACGAGCTCTTCCCTTTTTGAAGATTTTAAGAGTGGGGTAGCCAGTAATTCCGTACTCAGAGGCCAAATCCGTTTCATGAGCCGCATCCACTTTGGCTAACACAATTGGAGGGTCTTCTCTCTTCAATATTTTGGCAGCCTTTTCATAAACAGGGGCAAACCTCTTGCAGTGTCCACACCTGCAAAAATTAACTCCAAGCAATGGTTTCAGCAAATAAAAGTCATATTTTCTAATAACACAAACTTGATTAAGTTCTCCCTTGACATTATCCTCTTTTATGTTCTGAGCACTCTCTTAAACGTTTAAGGCCCCAATATCTATGAAAAAAGACACACAACATTATAATAAAACAAATACATATAAGAACAATAACATTTCTTTCATGATAATGTAGCCATGAAAATGATTGGTACAATGATATTCATTATCTCTTGACAAATATAGTATACGTGACAAAAAAAAAAATAAAACAAAACAAAACAAAAAACAAACAAAACAAAAACAAAAAACAACAACAACACACACACACACACACACACAAACAACAACAACAACAAAAAACAAACAATACAAAACGAAACAAAGCAAGACACAAACAACACTGAAGTAAAAAAAAAAAAAAAAAAAATCAGTTTGTGCCCTCGTGCAAGCCAACACGACACCTTACAAACAATCTTGTTTGAAGGCAGTCATTGATATTACGTTTTAGGAATGTTAGCAGACCATTTGCTTTCTTACATACTGCATGGTTTTGGTCTTTCCACTGTAACTTATTATCTATAATAACACCCAAGTATTTTGCACTATTTGTAGTTTTTAATGTTGGTTGTGTAAGTAATAGTTTGATTCTGTAAGCTTCTTTTTATTTGATATTTTATGTACTTGGCATTTTTCTGGGAGGAATTCCCTTTCCAGTCATATTCCCATAATTGTTGGAGTGAGTTAAGATAATTTTGTAGTATTTTACAATCATTAATATTTTTGACCTCTCTGTACAACAGGCTATCATCTGCAAATAATCTCATTTTGGTGCCTTGTGTTAGTTTTTGATCAATGTCATTTATGTATATTGAAATATAAAGTGGACCTAATACTGTACTTTGTGGTACTCCTGACAGTACAGTTAAAGGCTCGACTCAACTCCCTCTACAATGGCTTTTTGAGTTCTACCTACAGGAAATGCTTTGGTTCAATCTAGTAATGAAAATCTTGTACTCCATTATGTTTAAGTTTTGTTAACAGCCCATTTTGGTCTACGTTATTGAAAGCTTTAGAGAAATCTAGGAGTACTGTGTCTATTTGTCCTCTCCTATTTAAGCAATTGCAGAAATTATTTAGTTTTTATATTCAGTTTCATAGCTTCTTTTTCTTTTCTAAATCCATGTTGGATGCTGTTAAGTATAGATTCTGTCATATTTTTCTAAATGATTCATTATGTTACTATGTAAGATGTTATGGAAACAGGTCTATAATTTTCTAGTTTACATCTCTCTCCATTTTTAAAAAGTGGAACGATATTTGCGCACTTTACCTTGATTTAGTGAAGTCTGGAATAAAAGGACATACAGCTCAACTAATTTAAGTGTGCATAATTTCAATATTTTGTCTGGAATTTTATCTGGACCAATAGCTTTATGTCCCTACATTTAGCAGTAATTTAAGCACTCCATTTTTAGTGATAGCTATTGGATTCATTTTGGGGTGATTTTTGGTTTTGGAAATATTTTTAATTTTGGGTAGAGGACTAGAACAAACCGAAAAGGCTAAAGGGTGCTCCTAACTGGCATACAGGGGAAAACAAAAGACTAGTGAAGAGCTGTTGACTTTCACTGGGAATTAATTTGAAAGTTTACTTCTTGCTGATTCCACTGTACAAAAAATGACTGTTTCTAAGAGTTTTTTTTAAAGACATTTTTTGTTTGTTTATTCAGTTTATATTTGTGACAGCTGCTGAGATTTTACATGTATACAAGACAAAATCAAACAATAAAATTAAAATTGTCCAAGAGTCTGCAATAATATTTAAAGTTAAACACTTAAAACAACAATATAAGCCCACTTACTTGAATTATTTCAGTGTACACAAAAATATGTTTATACCATGAAAATGATATGGAATTGTCATTTTTGCTATCAGAGATAAATGATAAATGAGTATATAGTATAAGATTAAATATCTTGTGGTAAATATACAATATGTATTTGTAGTAGTAGTAGTAGTAGTAGTAGTAGTAGAAGTATTGCACATAGCTACTCTGACTTCAAACTGAACATTATAGATGTTTACAAGTAATAACATTTAAATATAAAAATAAATATTTTACCTGAAGATAAATTCAAAATCTTACCATACATTCTAAATAGATTATATATAAAATAAAATTACCTAAAATCACTCAGCCTAAAGCAAAAAAAAAAAAAAAAAAAATGTAAAGAAATCAAAGTAAAAAAAAACAAGTCCCAATGCCTTGACTGGAAATATATTTTCAAATTATCAACATTATTAAACGAAACAAGCAAAGTTGTTTAATCATTCAGAAACATCATTAGAATATAATTTTAAATGGAAATTTTTTTTTTTATTTTTTTTTTTAAATGATGAAACCTGACAAATCAATTTTTCTTTAAGCTTTTTTGTTTTGTCTCCTTTTTATGTCTTCTTCCTCTCTTGAAAAGTTTGGTTCAAACAATTTTTGTCTCTTTTTTTTTTTTCAACCAATGACTCATATACCTTATTCAATTCCATGAACACATATAACATTTGTAAATTTTGATGCATAATTAAATTTTTCTGAATTTTGGTAAAAAGAAGGCTATTTTAGAAGTAGGTATTGTTGGAAAGCAGTTATATGTTAAGATTTTAAAATCTAGTCTTAAAATCATATTCCAGTGACCTAACTGATGATATTTGCAAGGCTTGGAAAATGAAAAACAATGAGAGTACCACCCAGTACAAATGTTCTCCATCAAACAATCAACACTTTCGGAATGACATAGTATCTGTAACACAAAGTGAGGTTTCTTGTCCGCAAAGATTTAAAATCTGAATATAGATGATCTTTTCTCTGACACTCATTTACGTGTTGAATTGAATGTCAATATCATCGATCAACCCAAACTGAATGTCACTGGCTATGATTATGTAATAGACTAACAATAATAGACTCTTCATGCCCCTCAAACCAAATCTGGTCACAGAAAGAGTTTTGTAAGACATTTATTCTAATGCTTTGTCTAGATTTCATGTCAATCAATGCTTACATTGCATTGGTTACTGACGGGTATGTATGTAAACAAAGATGAAAGACTTATCGCATCTCTCAGAGCTACACCTGATGGACAAGACATATTAACTAGATCCAGAAAAGGCAGAAAAGGTTATCTCCTTTGAGATCTGCCTTGGAGAATGGTCTGCCTCAACACGACTTTTAAATTTCCTGAGATGCATGTTTCCAGACGGAGACTATCATATACATGAATTGTATTTCAAGTTTATCAATGAATAATGGAATTGTGACAGGAATAGAAAATGGATTATCAACATAAATAATAAACTGTGTAGTGTAGGCCTTATCAAATGAAAGAGACAAAAACCAAACAAGTTATGAAAACAGTACATGTGTGCAGTCTATTTGAAGAGTCAACCCACTGACAAACTAATCAAATAAATTAGAAAAAAAAAAGTGAAACAATTCATTCTTACAATAAAAAACAATACTTGAAAATTACTGATGGTAAAACACTGTACATGTAGTAACATTTAATGAAATTTCTTATAAATATCCTTGGTATTTCAGGCTCCAAGAGAGTGTATTTCTATGACACTATCAAATATATCATATTGCATGTGAACGAAAACCGCCATTTAACATTTGCCTGATATTCACTAGCATTTAGTATTTAGTTTTTGTTGGCATGTCATTAGGTTTTGGTTTTTTTCTTCTTCTTTTTTGTTACTTATCTGCCCATGTTTGTTGATGAAATTACAATAAATCAAAGTCATTGAGTTATACATTATAAAGTTTGATAAAACTGCTGCACTTCAAATAAACCACTGTTCTGAATCGATGGACATAAATGAAATTTAAAACAATCACAGCATTTATGATGATGAATTTTCAAAAGTGGGAAAAAATAACACAATGATTAATAGAATATATGATGCACACACACACATAGATATATAGACATATATCAGGTGATCCAAAAAAAAAAAAATGTCCTGAAGCATTACAGCTTTAAAAGTACTGAAGAAAACCTGACCATCTTTTGCATAAATATAGACTAATATAACATACCTTGATTCTATAAGTAACATTTAAATCAAAGACGAACAAAAGATTTGTGGGTTCTTTAATAATATCAGTCAAAGATTCCAATGTCGAGTTTAATTAAATGAACTTCAATTGGAAAACCTAGAGCATGTTGTTAGTTATTGAAGTTGAAGTGCTCCCTGAATTTCATGTGAATGATATTTTACAGTTTGTTGGAGTAAATAATTTTCATGGTGCCCAAAGAATTTCCAAATAAACACATTCACTGAGGAAACACTCAAACGCAAAATTTTTAAGTTTTAGGATTACATATCCTTTAAGGTGAGAAGGAAGTCAATTTAAATGTAGGAAAAAAAATTCTGACAACTGATTGAACATAATGGTGGCTCAACGGAGCACTTGAAGAACTTACGTACGTTAGGTTTCCCAATTAAAATTCATTTAAATAAGCTCAAAATTGGAAATATCAACATTTATTATTAAACTTTGTTGTTGGTTGTTTGATTTGATTGATATTTAGAGAGTCGACACATATGTTGGCCTTTATTTATTAAAAAATGGTAGGATTTCCTTCTGTACTTAAAGCTGTCATGTTTCAAAGTTTGGAACGTGGTTGTTGGGTTTTTTTTCAGATCACTCGATACAATAAGTATGCAGCCATATCATTTATACACTTTCAAAAATGGCTCCTTCAGTAACAGACAATGCTTACAATAACTTGGAATCATGCTGCCATTAAAAACATTGAAGGAAGAATTCAGTCAAGGTGGGAAAACACATGTACGATTACTACAATACATAATAAAATCAATCACTTGTTTTCTTTTTTCAGGGAGGTCTTTGTCATAGTGTAATCATAATCTTGGAGAGGGGGTTAACAAGAAAGCAGAAGTTTCTATTACTGTCTCAATGAAGCCATGGATATATGAAACCTGATCATGTGAAGATTAAAAAAAAAAAAGGATGTTTAGAAGTAAAAAACACCTTACAACCACAAGTGTGCATTGTTCTTAAAATTTGAATAACTGAAAAACTTTCTAGATGCTTGAGACACGCAGTGAAGTTAATGACACACTACAGTTGTCAATCTATAATAATTTAGTTATGGGATGCCTATGTCGTCAGCAAAATTAGCTTATGAATTAATTAGACAGGCACTCTTAGTATGAACGGGTATATGTTTAATATACATGATGTAATATGTTATACTAAACAATTCAATTCTCTACACTTTACACAGGCATAGATCTAATTGTAAATGGTGTACCAAACAAAACAATGTCTGACTCAGCTGTGGGCGTGAAAGTCTGCTACGAATGACAAAGTAAATAACTTTTAAGTATATTTTCCATTCATATTCACTTCCATCAACTCCATGGCCAGATTATATGTATACATACAGTAGAAATTCTTCTCATCAACAGTTACTCATTCTATATCAACCAACCACTGCATCATAATACATGTATTTGAAATGAAGAATCTACAAGACACATTTTTGACCTGCGAAAATTCTAATGAACACAATGTTATTACTGTCATAAGATAAAACGTCAAATAAATATGATTTCTTGGGTCAAAGAATCAAATTTGATCAGAATGATATATTCTGGCCACCTGCCTTTTCATTTCAAACATTAAATGCTTGCCTTAGTTGAAATAGGTTCTTACTTATTCTGCATGAGTTAAATTAGGTAGCTTTTGCTTCATTAATCAGTCCTTTCATCAACATGTTTAA
>JBBPCV010419688.1:0-11928 GCA_037974505.1 Plocamopherus tilesii
CATTTTTAAGATCATTGCTCCCAACAACACATATTCTGTCAAAAATTGACACAGCCAATAATTTGCTGTCATAAGATCCGGCAATGCAGCAATGACCTCTTGAAATATGACTGGATAGCATTTTCATTGATGATGAGAAAATCTCATCCAATGGAGCCTTTGAGATAACCCCATTTGGAATAGATACTTTGACTAACATCATTTCAGATTCAGACAGGTAGAAAATCATTTTGCCATCTAAACTGAGGAATGGTTTTGAGTTCAGATTCTCGCAAGCATACTTCATAATATCTAATGTCTTAAGGTCAAGACAGGTCAAAGCTCTAGTATTCTCTAAATCCATATTTTCTTGGCTGGGTCCTTCAACCCAGTTATCAGTCAAAAGAATTGTCTCACTGCACTGTGCAAATAAATGGGAGATCTTGTCATACACTTTTTCTGGTTCCCCTGACCGTTTTGCTAGACAGGCATAAGAAGGAATCAACATGGTCTTGGACTGAGCCATCAAAAAGTCCTTTGCTTGGGTTTTCAAATTCTTTAGATTTACATCTTCTGGGGTGGCATTGATATAGGCCAAAACTTTGAAAGCTAGCAAAACAGTGTCAGATAAAGAATTTTTACAAATTGACACAAACTTGAGAAGAGTTTGTATTTCTCGACTTTTAGATATTTTGAAAAATTCTTGGAGTTCTATCAATAACTTTTCTGCCCCTATTGAAGCTATCTTTGCCTGTAGAAAGTTCATATTGCAGTAAGATGCACTAATTGCAACATTTCTATCAATATTTTTGAAGCAATTTTTCAAGTGGTAAGACATACATTCCAGTTTACGCATGTTTTTAGAAGTTGTTGGTTGAGGAGTAGTATATCTATCTGCATTTTCAATCTTCAGATTTTTTCTTTGGGTGAGCACAATATCTCTTTTGATCCCTTTCTCTGATGCATACATCTCAAATAAAATCTTGTGTAGATTCTGGCCCATGTCACCCTGAACATATCTTTCTTTGGCTGCCTCAATAAATTGTCTGTGATACCAAAACAATGTTGTCACACCTTGTGATTGCCTTTCTACAAGGTATTCTTTGATGTCATAACGGATTCTAGCCCATAAGACGGGAGGAACACGAATCATACCTGGCACAGGTGGATCATGGTACTTGTAAATTTCTATGAGGGCTTCATCCACACAGGAAATAGCATCTTCAATTTCAATCTCACTCAATCCGTTGAGACCAACAGTAATCAGTCCTAGAGCTGCTTGCACAATATTGGTACCAAATTTGATCTCAAGTTGTTCAAACAATATGTTAATTGCACTTTTCACAGATACTGGCAACTGAAGTGAAGACACTTTGTCCCATGATTTCCAGCATATAGCTTGATCCATTAACAGTTTGAGGTACAGAGGGCTGGCTGCCTTTTTGAATGTTTCTAGTAACAGTTTCATTTGATCACTAGTAACACAACGGTTTTTTGTTGAAAAATATCTATTGACAATTTCATGACCCGTATCGTCTGAAAGAAGAGGTACTTCAAAAAAATTTCCTGGATCAGAGAGGGCTGACTGCAAATTTTTGAGAATGCCATGTTCTTTTGGAAGAGTTGAAATGATAATTTTCACATTGCTGGGCAGTGTTTGAGGTAGCCATTTGATCGCATATGAGTCAAATTCAGGTCCTAGTTGATCAAGAGAATCTAAAAATATAATGACTGGCATTTTGAGGGAAGTAGATACAGTTCTGAGAAATCGTGGTAGATAGCGCTGAAGACTTTTCATTGTTTTGTAACCCTGAGGCTCCATGATGATGTCTGTGACATCAGCCAGTTGTCCACAAACACTGTATAGAACAGAGTATATATTGGTAGAGTTGGGAGATGTCCCCAGGAATCGTATCACACTGGTAAATTCACCTGTCAACCAAGAACCCAGACTTTCCATTGCCATAGCCATGATAGAAGTTTTGCCTGCTCCTGACTGAGCATGGATAACAAACGGTTTTCGATTTGACAAGTCAAGGATGTATGATTTGATCTTCTCTAAACTTTCTTTTTGTCCACAGAAGGATTGGCACTTCATCTTACAAAAATGAGCGTGATGGAGGGTTTCTGCATATGGAGAGTAATATTCCCTTTGGCGAATAAGAGACTGACTTGCTTGAATGTCTTCATCAATCAAAATTTTAACACTGGAGATGAAGTCTGAGCAAAATTTCGAAATGTACTGTTTATGACTTTCCACTGATTCAGGATTAAGTCCCCCTGCTTCCCATGGGACTTCATAGTTTCTAACATTTTCTGCCTTCAAAATTTTGGAAAGATCACTCTTCAAAGATTTCAGTCGTTTCTCCACTTCACGGTCTATTTGGATCTATGAGGAAAAAACAGAAGCAAATGTACAAACACAAATCTGGACCAAATCAGGACAAAAAAAAATCACTGTTTTAATCATTCTTCTTCTTGATTATGTGACATTTCCATATCTTACCCTAGGAGTTAAGGAACAACATAAAAGCTAGAACATTGATAACTTCATTTTAGGGCAAAGAGAAACATTAAATGTTCACAACATTTCTAGAACAAGTCTGTCCATGTTAACATAAGATTTAATTCATTACCATTTTACCACCTCACCTTTAAGGAACAGGTTTACTCAACTACTTGTCAGCTAATTTGAGAACTTCTGCACATAAAAGACACAACTAACATCTTGAAATGTGTAAAATGTTGGATGCTACTTAGCCTCTCTGGGGGATTCATCATTTTACTTTGTCCTAAGATATAGCTGAGAAACTCAATTCAATGGAGTATTCTTGTCAACATATTGAAATTTGGCTCCTATAATCTGAATGTACTAGGGATATATGAATATAAGTGACTAATATACCTATCAATGAAGATGGCAATGTAAATGTTATAGCTTCAGATCTTGAGTTGCTATTTTTCATAACACATTTTTGAAGTGAAAACACTGCTCTGCCATTGAGTGTCTTGAAAAATATTATGCTCACCCTATTTCTTGCTGTTTGTTTTTTGAGGAATATCTTTCACAATTTTTTCTGGTTCTCTTCCAGAATTCTCTGTTTGGTTTTGATCACATGAATCTCATTGTAAATATCATAATCCTCCATATTCCAAATTCATATTCTTGCAAATGTTTTGTAGCACCTATCTTTGAAATGTAATGGGCAGCCACTGGCGATGCATTTTAGGTATGCTAGTAGACCATTTGCTTTCTTGCACATAGATCTCTGCCAGTCTTTCCATCGATAATAGAACCCTGTATATGTTGCATCATTTGTCAATTTTAAGGTTTGGTTATGTAAGTAAGATTCTACATAAGTTTCCTTTAATTTGATATCTTATCATTACTTGGCACATTTCTGGATGAAATTTTATTTTCCAGTTTCTTTCCCATTGTTGGGATTATTTGGAGTATTCTGCAGTCATTAATACTCCATACCAAAGGCTATCAACTGCAAACAGCAATTGGTTTCTTGTGAAAGGTTTTGATCTATGTCATTTATATATGTTAAAAAATTAAGTTGAAGAAAGACCCTACCCTAAGGTATTCCTATCAGAGTTAGTCTGGGACTTGCTCCTTTTTCTTCAACAATAACTTTATGAATTATTCCTATGGGAAATGATTCCATATGATTGAGTAGTGTGTCTTGTTCTTTATTACCCAAAAAAAATTTAAATGTAATTAATTTATTAGTAATGTATCATGATTGCTCAAACCTGGAATTATATTATTATCTTACTTTCACTAATCCTGGGTTAAAATAACAAATACAATATGATTCCTAATGCCGTGTTAACAATTTGGTTCCAACCTTGCTCATGTATTGTATCTAAGAATTTATATTATTTAGTCATCCGATATTGATGATTTATTATGACTTTAATTTGCGGAACTCATTGTTATTTTGCTTTCTAAAATATTCTTCTAAAAACTTAGTCTTTCATGAAGTAAGAACCTTAAGGTGAAAATAAAAGAATGATATAGCATGCTGATTCATTTACACAATAAGCAAAGTTTATTTTTTATCTTTGTAATACCTGCCCATCTTCTGAAAGTGTTTCTTTGTGTCTGTTTGCCAAGGCATCACTCAGGGAAGGTCCTTCTAGGCCAAGAAGTTCCCTCAGGAAGGCAAGAGCATGTTTACCAGAGTAAAGTCCATTTCTTGCTTCATGTTCAGTCACTAAAATAAAAAAGCCCGATAAAAATGTGTTTGTCAGGGTGGATTTGCACTGAAGAGGAGCCAGCATACAGATATTCAACAAATAAAAAAAAGGGCAGATTTCTCCTTTGCAGCATCTACCTGTATCCTAATTTGCTAAATTTAGAAACCCTTCCCCTAATAGAACAGTGAAATTTACCATGGCCGAATGTTAAACATGGTAACAATTTAATATCAATAGAAAACTGCTCTCTTTGTTCCTCATTACTGGGTACCAACAATCTGGTCAGAGAAGTATTAACTATCAAAGGGTCAGCAAAGGGTTGGGTTAGCTCTAAAGGAGCCAGTTGCATCTCTCGAACTTAATGTACATTTTTTCAATTTCCTATTATATTGGTTATACATTTTAATGCCAAATTTCATGATCATTTTGTTTTGTTTTTTAACTGAATTCAAAATTTGCACTCCTGTTCTTCTAAAATTACCCATCTCTATTATCTGTCCTTTATGTTCTTCTAAAATTACCCATCTATTTTATCTGTCCTTTATGTTCTTCTAAAAATACCCATCTCTATTCTCTGTTCTTTTATGTTCTTCTAATATTACCCATCTCTAGTATCTGTCCTTTATGTGTGAGGATCCTTTTGATGGTGGGAGGACATGGATATTGTTTCATTTTAACTTAGCAAACATCAAATCACAGAGAGGAAAACACCTAAAAAAGGTTGGGTTTTTTTCCGAAACAGCATCTTCATCCTTATTTCCTCTGTGCAAATATTTATTTTAAAGGGAACTGCCTTCAATTTTGCTTCCTATGTTGTCCTCTTTAACATAATCCCTATTCCTTGGGATATTAACAGGCAAAAAGCCAAGGTCCCTGTCCTTAGACCGTGTTGTGAAATCATTCTCAAAATAATACTAAAAGAATCGGTTGACTATTAACTATTTATTATCTATAAACTACATTAATTGCTGTTGATTTTTTTTTCATGAGAAAGCAGTCAAGTGTGGGAACATTATATTTGTCTGATTTGTGATATTAGACATAAAAACACAGCAGAGTTAGAAGCTTCTCATAATTGGAGACCTTTCTCTTTATCATTTGTTATATTAATAGCCAACTGTTGTTACCTTTATTATAAAAATTGAAAACAATTAGTCCAAAGATGCCTAAATAAAAACAATGTTGACTGCAGAAATAATTGGCAATTTATACCTGACATAACATAGAAATGGGCACGATCCTTAGATAGCATATTCTTATCAGCACATGATAGAGCCGATTTGTGGATGGCTTCAATTAGCTGACTCTCTGTTTTATTCCAAGCCTTAACATCTGCCTCTCTCTTCTTTTCATCACCAGGTTTTTCATTCAGAAAATTTGGAAGCCTACTTGTGATTGGCTGTTGATGAGGAAAAAGAGAATGGGAACTCAGCAGAGATGATACTGGCACAGAAGTAATAAAAGATAACTGAATGCATCTTTGAAATTATATTGTACTCAGTGTCTCTTTCACCTGGGCACAATTTTACATGACTCAATCATGCCCTATAAAATCAAATATGACAAATTCCTTTTTAATTTCTTTTTATTCTTCTTACATTTTCATCTTCATACATGCATTTGTAGAGGGTATCTAGATAGTTAACAAATTATGATCATGCTATATGAATTCTTTAAACCTAAATGAAACTTTCCCTCATGCAAAATACACTATCTGTAATATAAAGTTCATAAAATTATCTACAGAAAAAGACCAACAAATTCACGAAGAAGTAGCATGTATTCAATGATAATTGGATTCTCTGTTTTAAACTTGTACATACTAGGGAAGTTTATATTTGCAAGTCATTATCTGTCATTAATTCCAATTGATTTTAAGTAGACTAAAGAGAACGTTTTTCTTTGTAAGCTATAAGTTTTTATAAGAATTCAGATACAATAAATTTTGAAGAAAAAAATAGGGACTTCTGGAGCTGCTGTGATGTACATATCAACAGGGTTAACTCCACAGAGATTCCACTATGTGATTAATATAGTTTTATTTGAAATGATAATAAAGAAAATTCTTGACCTGGAGACTGTAAACTGGTGGGACAGCATTGTCATCTTTCAAATACCAGCTGTCCATAATGGCAGCTCCCTCTAAGCCAAGGCTTGCAGCTTCTTTTGATAGCAGGTCATACTCCTGTGGTGAAACTTCAAATGGCAAGGGACAAAACCCATAGCGATTTCCAATTAAGGTCTGTAGGATTATAAAGCATTCCATTTTATACTTCTTGAAAGAGCTAGAAAGCTTCGTGCTATAATACAACGTTGATTTTTAGAAAAGGTTTATTTCTTCTTTTTTTTTTTTTATCACTGCAATTCTCTCCATCTTAGAAAAATAGACAAAACAAAACATTGAGATGATGAATTAAGGAAAGTTGTTGAGTGAAAAGTCCACAGGAATTCATTTGATCAAAGCTAGTCGAGAATATAGTGGCAAATTTTTTCATTTTAATGAAATAATGATACATGCATTGATTACTAATGAGATTAATATAAATGGCCGGATGGACAACTCACAATACAGCTCGGACCCAGAGAGATTTTCTGACAATTTTCCAATTCCAAAATACATATTTTAGTTGTCACATGACTGTTTGTTGCTTCAGATGTCAAGCCCCAGCGCAGATCAACGACCTGTTTGAAATCAGGAATACAGGAAAAATGAGACAGAGAGGGTATACAGATTGGAATGATAAATTATAAGTCATTGAAGATATCCTGCTATATCTTCATTAAAACAATGAGCAAAACTGTTAAATCCTTTTTAAATTGTTAAAAAGTAAATATTCATCGTCCATTGAATTGATCATGCTTATTACAATTTCTGACATCATCAACATCATTGATGAGACAGTTTTTTTGTTTTATTTTTTTCCCCTGATCTATTGTTTTTGCTCATTTGTTTTTATTTTTCTTTGTTTTTGATTATTTTATTTTTATTGTTTTCTCTTCTTTCGATTTTATTGCTGTTTTGGATTATTGTTTCATTTTTGTTTTGTTTTGCTGGGTGGGGACAGTGGATTTGTTTTATTTTTGTTTTCTTTTTGTTTTGTTTTTTGTTTCATTTTTGTTGTTTTTTGTTTGTTTTGTTGGGGGTTTTTTTTGTTTCTTTTTTGTTTTCTTTTCTTGTTTTTTAATTCATATCATTTAAATTTGTGTTAAGTGAAGACATGAATAAAGTGAGTTGGATGAATGAACTTTTCTATTATTTGAGATTTGTGCATACCAATGGCTCTCTTACATCCATTCATATATTTATGGCTCAATTTATGCAAAGACAGGTATTTTACAGGAACAGAGAATGGCTGCTAGGTCTCTGTGTGATATTTACACAAATACATGAATAGAATCATGCTCAGTTGACTGATTCTGTCATCTTTTATGAAGAAGAATAGGTTTCTCACCTGAAAGCTAAGACCTTGCTGTGCACAATAATCACGAAGCTCTGGGTATGCCTCTCTCGCAAGAGCATTCCTTTCTGCCCTCATATCTGAAGAAAAAGAAAGCATTGGTGAATGCAGTAATTGAATTTGTCATCTTTTCTTCTTTTTTTCTTATCACGATTTGTCACTGAAGATGAGGAGGAGGAAAATATGGATATAATTCCTAAGAGAAAGAATGTCTCTTTTACTGCTCCCTGCAAAGTGATATAGATTGGTAAAGTGAAAGGAATGATCCATCCTTGAGTTTATGAAATAGAAAATCAAGCTACCAGAAAATGTTGAGCTCAGGAAAATACGAACAGTCGAACGTGGCAAAGGTGGAACATCTTTCAGATTTCCCTCTAAAATAGCATCAAATTTTTCCTCTGCTTCTTTGCTGTAGCTGACTTTCTTGGCTCCTTGGTAAAGAAAAAGTTAAAATATTTTTAAAATGAAAAATTGACTGAATAAGAATGAAAAAAATAGTTCTAAATAAATATAATCATGAGAATTGAAATGAAATATCCAGTTTTTCAAAACAGACATGCATATCATTTAGCAGTGGCAACACATTGCCAAAAAGGATAACCATTCATAACTCATAAAATTATCTGTGCCATTCTCACTCTCACATTTTACATATAGATTTGTGTACATTTAATAATAATAATAATAACAACAGAAAAAACAATAGGAAAATTTTACAATTGTAATGCCACTTTTATATTTAGAATAAATTAAACAAATGAATAAATTTCTGAATGCACAGGTAAAGATGCTATGACAATGTGTTTTGCTCTATATTGTTTTATTCTTCTTTTTAGGTCTTACCTAATTTCAATATCTTGTACAGTGCTCTTTATTCGATTGTTTGTGAGATGATACACCACAAACATCACAAGTTAATCTTGTTTTTATTCAACTTTTCAACAACTTTAAAACTCGTACTTTGTTAAAATAGATTTCTCAAAGTAATTAACTGCCTATAATTAAATAAATAGGTATGTCTGTTGGTAAGTGCGTTAATGAGAAAGTAAGAATTTAAAAAAAAAAAACCCAAAAAAACAAAACCAACAAACTACACTATATTAACAATTCAGATAAGGATAAGATTTAATATTTTTTCTTATCCTTTCAGCCATCCGATAAAGGAATGAACATTTTATTGGCAAGGTGATATTTTCACTTCAATTCTTCCCTTTTTTAACAAGATATTATGAGCACAATAGTCTCCACTAATAATCCATCATTTGGGTGACAAAGAAAATGAGTTGTTAGACAGAACAGGTTATAAGATGTACAAACAAGAGGGGTAATAAAGTATTAAGTACGTACATTATAATATATTACGGAATTGAATGTAAAGTGCGTGCGGTTTTATCAAAGACCACCTTTTGTGTAGAGTGTCTGGTAATAAACTAAAAAATGATTTGCTGCAAAATCATCTAAACAATAGTCAATAGTTGCAAGTCACATATGAGTGTTCCTCTTTGTTCCTCCCACCTGTTAGCTGACTGCTTTCTATGATATACATTATATAATCTTTCATAATAGCGCCGTACAGGCTACGCCAAACGTTGCTCAAGGACCGTCGGTCCATACTTTGCACCAGAGGGTAGCATTACTTCTTTGTTCACCAAGGCAGGGCAGGGCCTGTGCTGTGATTTGGCTGACCAGATAACTTAAGATGTGATTTTGAGTCTATTGTGAGATAATTGGATTGAATGTTCTTTTATTGCCTTAGTGAGAAGCATGCTTTTATAAGTTTGATAGTAAGGTTATGAGTGGAATGGCTGTATTGTATGTAAAAATTCTCTCTTAACATCAATGTTTATTTCGGGCCCAGTGAAAAGCACCAGGTTATAAACCAAAGTTCTGGTCTGACAGTGAGTTATTAGTATTAGAGGGGTATTTTAAATAGAAGAAAAAACTGTTTTATGAAAACAGCAGGTTATTAAGTGAAGCTATAAGGTTGTGGGTTATTAGACAGTGACTACTGTATCTCAGACTACAAATTATCATATAATTAAACATACCAGTAGCCTTTCCTTGTGACTTGGTTGCACTTTTTCCAAAAGATGGTGGTGGTGCTCTGAAAACATAATCATTGATTGAAAAAAGTATTACTGTTATTTAATTGAAGAACTCTAAATTTTGTTTTCGAAATGATAAGAAGGCAGAATGCATTTTCACAAAATTTTGGGCCACCATTAGACATTTCATGAGAAAAATTGCTTGTACAGTTTATAAAATGATACAGTTGGAAAAGGGACTACTGTCTAAGCATTGGACAGAAATCGAAGGTTAAAAGTAAAGTAAAAAGTCTACAGTGGGGATTTAAAATTCATCCCCTGAATCTGCTCCGGAATTTAAGAAATAAGAATTTATTAACTCTTTGACTACCATAAGCCCATATATGAGGATGAACATAATTTAACTCTTTGACTATAATTTGCCCCACATCATGCATGATCCTGTTCATTTTGATGCATATGCCAATTGTTATCAAAGACTTGAATCATACCCACACTGATGTATGGGTTTATGGGAGTCAAAGCATTAAATCATGCTTATGCAGATATGTGGGCTTATGGTAATTAAAGAATTAACACTGGTTTTTTGATTAATGAAAAGAAAAAAAAATCACTCATATCTTGACTATATACGTGTAGCAAACAATTCATTTTAAGAAAATATTACCTCTTTTGGGGTTTTGAAGGATTTTTCCCCTGCAATGCCGCCTTTGCCACCTGGTCTTGAGTCTAAAATGTGAAAGAAAAGAGGGGAGGGGTGTTGCAGGGGAAGTGTTAAATCAAACACATCTGAAAAGAGTGTTCAATTTTAAGTGAATTCATCATTTGCGGGTCCGTAAATTCAATATTATTAATAACTCTGATGACAAAGACTTAAAATTTCCACTTGTAAAAGAAATTTTAATAAGTACGCTCTAAATTGTGTACTCAATCGATTACTTCAGAAAATGTAAGTACAGTATAAGATGAGAGATTGTTGATGTGACAGTTACCTTTGTCTGCAAAGCCTGTGCATGTGAGAAGGAAGACACCCTCTTTGAAACTGGTGCTGTAATGAAATAAGCTATGATAAATTTGTTGTTTCAAAGGTAATCAAAGTCTGGGATGGACAATATACAAATGTAGCAATGGAATCAACATATATACAATAAAAATTGGTGAAATATTTTAAACAGTGTTCTTTTTTGGGGGGGTTTTGTTTTTGTTTTTGTTTTTTTGTTGTTGTTTTTTTTGTTTTGTTTTTTTTTGTTTTTTGGTTTTGTTTTGTTGTTTTTTTGGGGGTTTTTTTATCAGGTCTATCATCATATTATCTGGAACAGAGGGCCATAGATGACTCTAACACAGACATCTAACTTACATGTAAAGATGAACTGTAAACATTGTGCACCTATTTTGATACCTCTTGTATGGAATAACAATTTTGATAAAATGTAAACCAAGAAACCAAAATGAAGGAATTAACTGTCACATCAAATCTTTAAAGATTTAGCAGGTCAACAATAATGTAGTGAGCATAGTGAGCATCACTATGCTGACTAAGGCATCCTTCAAGTTTAAGTCAGACTTGTCAAAATGACAGATTTAGTTTTGACATTACTGAAAGAGCTGTATCCACGTAGATGAGGATCTTTTCTTGACTTGAAGAGTTTAGAGATGATTATCCACTTTGAACCAAATCCAAAATATAAATTAATGTATAATGAAGAATTTAAAAGAACTTGGAATGAAGAAGGATGTGACTGAGGCCTAAAACACAGTGTCATCATGGGAATAATAAAGTTTTTCTGCTTATACAAAATAAATTAGCATGAAATTAATAACATCAAATGAAAAGCCTTTCAAAATTTAGAGCCTCTTACAATGGAATTACTAAAAATAAAGTCTGAGAGAAATTGAATGCCACTTAACCTTAGAGATACACTTTAATCCACTTATTATAAATATAGCACCAGAAACAGTCTACACAGAGGATATTTCTAACATCAGCCTGGATCAAATTGATTCAGAGGAAGCAAAGTGTACTCTACATAAATACCAACCCCAAGTCAATGTGATATAACACTCCTATTAAAAAAAAGAAAAAATAGCTCTCGAAGCAAACCAAAAAGTTTAAAGACACATAAAATGTCCTAATAAGAAAACATCTCTCCACAATATATATATATAGAAGGAGAGAGAGAGAGAGAGAGAGAGAGAGAGAGAGAGAGAGAGAGAGAGAGAGAGAGAGAGAGAGAGAGAGA
>JBBPCV010420799.1:0-11927 GCA_037974505.1 Plocamopherus tilesii
AGACGAGATCTAAATCAAGATCTAGAGAAATTGGGAGGCAATAGCAGAGTAATAGTGATAGTGCACTTCTAGGTTCTAGGAAATAAAAGTATACTAAATTTCCCCAAATTCCATACAAAGAATTGATTAAAATGTGAAAATTAGATCTAGATTCTAAATTAGTTATTCCAAGGATTTTTTTTTTAGATTCCAGTCGTCATTTGTAAAACTAGAGTTTTTGCTAGAGTTAAGTCCCGATATCGCTGGTGAAAAACAGCCAAATCAATAAAGTGCTCAGAAATCTAGATGTCTAATCTTCTATAATTCTTCTAGTTCTAGAAGTCGTAATTGTCTATCTTCCATCAGTAATGTATTTTTTCTGCCACATAATATATTGTAAGGCAATGGTAGATCGCAATTTTTTGATGGGATATTGGCAGCTTGGTTTGAGATAAGAATTAAAAATACTCCGCGTCTCAACGGTTGACAAACGAACTAAAAACGCTCCATATCTCATCCGTTGAGACACGGAGATGCGGCCTTTATTTTAACGGCCTCTATTTTAGCATTGATAAGTGGTCGTGGTCGTTGGAAGATGGTACTAAGCACTAGTATGTATATTTTTATTAAATAGGCTTTCCAATCTGTGCCCTCACATTGGCTTATGTAGCAGTTGTACAGAATGCAAGCTTTCAGTCTTTGACATTTGCATGGCGCACCTTTGATAATAGTATTGAGACTATGACGTCACAGTGGAGATCACCGTGATGAAAGAACAAAAATGAAATATTTTAATTTTAAAATATGGATACCAGTGGCAACAGGAGAATCTGAAACAAACCAATTAGTCTTTGAAACACGATGTGACTAATCAATTTGACACTACAATTTCACATCATATTTCATATATTATTCACATCATAATAATATGTTATATTATCCCATATTTCATCATAATTAAAATGTATTTTTCACCGGGGTAAAGTATACACACAAACACACACACACACACACACACACACAATCGTATGCGCACTCACGAGCACACAATGCTATAAACAATGGTAAAGTGGACCATGATTATTAAAAGCAAAAACTATAATGGTTAAACTTGGTAAAAGAGGGTAGAAACTAAAACTAAAACTGAACTGTGTGAGTTCCGGAGTAGATATTATATATGTTATATATTTCATGTAACCATCATCCATTCTCCTCCATTCTCCATTCTCCATTATCATCCTCCATCCATCCATCCAAATCATCCTCATATTCCTCAATGAATTGATAAGTTCCATAGTATATCGCATGCTTCACATCATAATATTTCATATTTTCAAACATTTCACATCGTGTTTATCATTGATATTTCACATCATATCTCACATCGATTATATCATCACGTTTCATCATAATTAAAATCGACCATTTTCACAGGGTCAATTACACAATTACACGCACACACGCACACACGAAGACACTCCCAGATGATAATGACCGGCTGTGAACGGACCCCGGTTGCAATGGAGTTAAAAACGAAATAAGAATACGTTTAAGCCCAAACTAAATTTGTGTAAAGAAAAAAGCACTAAATTTGTGAAGAAATATGGCATGTGTCGGCAGGACCGAGATACAAGTCCTACCAACACATGCTGCCATGTTTCATAGAGAGAGAGAAAAAGGGGGGGGGGGGATTGAGACGGAGAGAGACATGAGAGAGCGCGGGACAGACAAAGACAAATAAGAGACAAAAGGAAAATATGCCACATGTTGGCAAGACCTAGGTATAAAAATGGATGTCTAGTCTCATCAACACAAGACATAGATGAAAACAAGTGCCTTACGTTGGGTAAGGTATAACATTTGTTTCTGAAAGGTATAATATAGTTTAAAATCGTATGAAAATGTTGTCATAAGTATAAAAGGTTTAAAATGATTTTTAAAAGCTGGATCAAGTTTAAAATCAAGGCTCAAGTGAATGATAAAAATCTAATGATGAATATCATAACAATTTAATTAAAATGATAAAAGCATGGTTACCACTTACGATGACCGGGGTCGTAATGTACATACTAGTAGTATGTACGCTACGACCGGGGTTCATGGACCTACACTAACAACAAATATATATATATATGGAAAAAATGGGTCACCGTAAATGGTGATCTGCAGCTCTGGTCAGCCATGAGTGATCAGACGTGCAATCCCCGCCCGCCCCATTCTGCAGCTCATGGTCAAGCATGCTAAAAATATAGCAATATTATATTTGGGATACAGAACAGATGAAACGGGAGCAAAAAAAATTAAAGAGAACACACAAGTATAGAGGACAATGGTATTGAAGGTTGGCTTACAGAATCTAAAGTACGCGAATCCTGGGTGGCTGTCTTGACAATCACAGCGAGCTGAGCAATTATATATACCAAAGAAAGCGAGGTAGGCCTTGGTAGACCTTTCTTACTGGTGATGGCGACGATGACGATTTGAATGACGAGCTAATTAAATTTTTGAAACCATTATGGTCTGTGTGGTGAATGGCTTCGTCTTAGCATCGCACACTTGTTTTGAGGCAATCGATTTGGCGAACAATCTTGATGCAATAAAATTTGTTTGTTGCTTATACCGATACTGGAACATTTGCTGACATCGTATTGTAAGAGTGGTTTTTCGACTAATCAGTTCACAGCGGTGTAGAAGCCATTTGAAGCCATTTGATTTGAAGCCAGTGTAAACTGCGGATGCTGACGGCGATTATTCTGATGACCTCGCTGTAGTCGTACATGCAGTAATTGAAATTGTTGACAAATCAAGGTATACAAGGTATATGAGAAACATCACAAGTCTGATAAATAGGGGAGGGAGAGAGAGGGGGTCGATCCCATAGATTTCTATTGTTAAAATCATAAATTATTCATCTATGTTGATTGTATTTACAAATATTGAAGGTATAAGTAAAAGATTTATATTTACACCCTTTTTGGGGTCTATATTGAAACATTTCTAGATCTATTATTCCTTTATGCACCGTCATATCTTTATTAAAGCTGTACACAAGTGTACGAGATGGCTTGCCTTCACAAGCCTAACTCACATTCGGGGATTTAATAATCTGACTGACTAATTTGTTGTAAGACAAAGATTTCCTAAAAAACAAGACAATTTTCTAAGACAAAGATTGTAAGATTTCCTACTGGTATTGGCCTAGGAAGGTTTAACACACTACCATCTGTGGCTCTGCGAGCGAAAGCCAAGTAGGCCGATAGATTTAGAACATCTATACAGACTACTTTCGTATCATCTTAATTTGCCAACCTTTAAATACTTGCCTTTATATGGCATCCTAATAAAATTAGGAGTCTTTACCTTTTTCATAGTTGAGAAATCGTCCTGATCATCCTTTTTATCCAAATTAATTAAGTAGTACATGCTGTAGTTTACACTTGGAAAAGGTGTCATTATCAATTGATAGATAAAGGTACACATTGTATAAGGAGGGAATGGTACAGTCACGACTTGAAGGTGGGACAAAGGTTTGAAGAACTGCCCTAACTTGATATGGGTAATTCCTATATAATTCATACTGTCACGTAAGTCGCATGTTCAATATAGAAAATAAATCTACAACTCGCTGATTTTAAAACCCTGTATCATATCATTGAAATTTGATTCAAAGTATAAAGCATAATGTAATATCACAATACTTTGACTAGCATAAACATTGACTGACTGCACGACTGCTCTCTAACTGCACTGACTGACCTATAGATATCACATCGAGATACTCTCCCTCTTACTTCCACATCATTTTTTTCCATTAATAAACAAACACTGCTTCTAGAATATACTCACTCTTTCCATATTCTAGAAGAATCATAAAAAAAGTTGGTTGAGTAAACATCTATTACATACGCCAGCAACACACTGATCCTGTTGTTACCGACACATACGTCGCTCAATCCGAACACACGGCATACACAAACTGTGTGTACATTTTACCAACAATGTAAACAACGGCTTACTACAATGTGGGATAATAATTGAAATGAGTTGTTACAGGTACAAATCCGCGATTGGGGATAATGAGAAAGGGAGGGGGGGGGGTGTATTAAAAGGTCTAACTGTGTTGAAAACAAGCTGGACGTATATGGTGGCGCCGTCTAACTTGCTTTGCGAACATGGACATAAAACACCCACGAACACAATCATGGACAAATGTGTGTTGAAAACAAGGTGGACGTATATGGTGGCGACGTCTAACTTGATTTGCGAACACATTGACAAAAACACCCATGCACACACCTATGAACAAGCGTGTGTTGAAAACAAGGTGGACGTATAAGGTGCCGCCGTCTAACTTGCTTTGCGAACACTTGGACAAAAACACCCATGCATACAAGCATGGACAAACGTGTGTTGAAAACAAGCTGGACGTATAATATGGTGTCGCTGTCTAACTTGCTTTGCGAACACAGAATGAACAAACACACCCATGCACACATCCATGGACAACAAACATGCATGATGAAAGCAAGCTGGACGTGGAGGTAGCGACGTCGAACTTGCTTTACGAACACCAAATGGACAAGCACACCAATGTATTCAGACAAACGTTGAAAACAAGCTGGACGTGTAAGGTGGAGCCGTCAAACTTGCTTCATGGACAAATGCACACACACACACACACACACACACACACACACACACACACATAACATATATATTATATATATATTATATATGTATTATATATATTATATATATATTAACTTACATTCGGGGATTTAATAACCCCTGACTGACTAATTTGTTGAAAGACAATTTCCTGCAGCTGGTATTGGCCTAGAAATGTTTAAGAAGGTGAATGGAGAAAACTTAAATGCCAAGATATTGCGATAAACGAGACACCACTATCTAAGGCGCTGCGAGGGAAAGCCAAGTAGGCCAATAGATCTAAGGCATCTATACAGACTACTGTAGTATCATCCTAATTTGCCAATGTTTAAATAATTGCCTTTATATGGTATCCTAACAAGATTAGGAGTCATCTTTTTCATATTTGAGAAATCGTCCTGATCATCCTTTTTAACCAGAATAACTCATAGTAGGTGTGCATACTGTAGTTTACACTTGGAGAATGTGTCACTGTCAATTGATAATAAAAGTACACATTGTATAAGGAGGTAATGGTAATGTCACGACATGAAGGTCGGACAAAGGTTTGAAGAACTGCCCTAACTTGACATGGGTAATTCCTATATAATTCATACTTGACTTGACTTGACTTGACTTGATTCAGCGTTTGAGGCCTAGTGATGGCCTGTTCGCTGGTCTAATACTAATAGATACCAGTCAGTGGCGGCAGTGTTTCTGAGCTTTTCTATTGATTCTAGATCTACATGTTCAGACAGGATGGGAAGTAAACCTCAGGCAAGTCCTTACTGTATCACAATTTACCTTTTTATTTTTTTTATTTTTCCAGTTTGTCAAATGTGGTTATGCTGGATCAAATTTCCCAGCTCATATATTCCCTTCCCTTGTGGGAAGACCAATCATCAGATCTACGTCCAAGGTTGGAGACATTGAAATCAAGGTAAGTTAGTACCATTTATAATAGTATTTTTACATTTTTTTATTATTTTTTTTTTTGCTCTTCTTTTTCATAAAAATATGTTTATTTATTGGCTCAGGAATGTTGAGTATTTCTGTCAGGTCTCATGTTATATTTCTAAATAGTTGGTACTTAATGTGAAGTGTATGTAAATGTCCTGTTTAGCTTACAGCTCTTGGTTCTGACTAGAATTGATGGCACTTTGTATACTGTTCCAAAGTTCCATAGTTTTACTGTACAAAAGAAAATTTAATAAAGCTGATAGTTTGTGTTTGTAAGTTACTTAAACAGGTTGCATACGTAATATTTTCATTTGTCTGGCTCTATTTCTGTACATTCTGTTTCACAGTGCATCATGTAGAATTCAGAATTACATTCCATCGTAATGCCCCATCCATCAGGCAACTTTGTCTCTTATGTATCTTCAATACACACAGTCAAAATATGTGTTATATTAAATATTAATTATATATATATTTATATGGTGTGTGTGTGTGTGTGTAAATACATAATGTATTTATAAATGGATGATATATGTTTGGTTCTTCTCTTGATCAAGGTTACTTTAATCCTGGCTTCTGTCTTTTTGGCCTAGAATAATTTTTATTCATTTATTCATTTAATGCAGTTGATAAAATCTAAAGAATCTTATTTCGTACCAACATATATAAACTACATTTACAATATAATGTCACTTGATCAATTTTTTTTTCTTCGTGTGTGTTAACCATCTTTTTATTAAAAAGAGAACTTGATTGGGGTTTGTTTTGATGATGTGTTTTGTTTGGGCTTTTTTCGTCACAGGATTTGATGGTTGGTGAAGAAGCCAGTGAACTGAGATCCATGTTAGAAGTCAATTATCCTATGGAAAATGGAATCGTCCGTAACTGGGAAGACATGGGCCACCTGTACGACTACACATTTGGCAAGACAAAGATGAATATAGACACGCGGAATACACGCATGCTTCTCACTGAACCTCCAATGAACCCAACCAAAAATAGAGAAAAGATGGTAGAAGTAAGTATTAATGACAATTACCTATATATATGTAAACACATATTTTATTATGTTTTATGATAATAATCTTTAGTGCCCTTTCTAATTATTGATTTACTTCACCAGTCTATAGGATGCAGCTTTTAATGGGCATCATCAACTTTAAAACGTTTCTATTTGTAAAAAGAATTAATGAAAAGAATAATAATTACTATTATTATTATTATTATTATTTTCATCATTATTATTATTGTTATTTGATAGTAATATGATAATTATGATGATGATGACTCTTCAATAGGAAGGCTGCTAGATTAAGGTAGAGATCTAAATCTTTCTCTCCTTCTTTATTTTACAATTAAGAAGACAATAATATGAGGTTTGAGCATCCTATTTGTCATAAATTTTAATTTACTAACTGAAAAAAAAAAGGAAGTTATATGATGGTTCAGGTATATTAATATTTTTACTGCAATCTCCAGCTGATGTTTGAAAAATATGGATTCCATAGCCTTCATGTCGCAATCCAGGCTGTTCTTACATTGTATGCACAAGGTGAGTGAAAATTAACCTTCTTGTGGTCTAATTAGGTCAACCTGTTTGCTGGTAGAAAGGTGGCATTCCTGCGTGCCAGCCCTGCCTGCTGTGTTTGCATTTATTTGCCTTGTGCAATGTTTTTTGGGGTGGCTACATTTAAATGTTTACAGAATGATCATTTCTAAAATTAGTGTGTGTAAATTTGCGACAAACATTCTTCAATGATTGATGAATGTGTTTGACTGGTTTTTCGTCGTAGATTTAAGTGATAAAGAAGATATTTTGGCTGATGCCTGCCTATTATATTATATAGTTCAAAGAACATATTAACAAATAAAAGGAGAAATTATATTATTAACAAACAGTGCACAAACAACATGAAATAGTAAAGTAAGAAATAAGGAAATAAATGGATTATAGAGATAATGCGGTGAGAGAAAACAATGTAACTTGTAACAGAGAAACAGCTGCTCGGCGTGGGCATGAATCAAGGTGGATAAAGAAAGGTCTTAACCCACTCTCTGCGTGATTCCCGGTTGGAATCAAAACGAGACTCGGCCATCCCATAGTTTAAACTGATCACTATTCTGTTTTTGGGTCTCTTGCCTTGTACAATATGGAGAAAGGAAAGAGGGCGTCAACGAGCGGGCTGAGGGGAGGAGGGGGTGGGGGGTTGAGGGGGTGATGAAGTTTTTAATCTAAATTTGTTTTGGGTTTTTTTTGTTTCAGTTTTGTTTAGTTTTGTTTTGGTTTCTTTGTTTTTTGTTGTTTTTTTCTTGGTTTTGAATCTTGTGTGTTGTTGATTTTCTTTTTTGTTCTTTTTTGGTTTTGTTTTTGTTGTTGTTTTGTGTTTATTTGATTATTCGTTTGCTAGACTTCATCTGTTGGTCATAACAGATGAAGTCTAGTAAATGAATAATGAAATAAACAAAACAAAAACAAAAAACAAAAAAAAGAATAACAACACACAAACATTATGACCAATAGAAATATTAAAATGGATACCAAATTCACAACACTAAAAATGTATGTGTGGTCAGTTCTCTTATACGGTTGTGAGTGCTGGACAATCACCAACACTATGAGGAAGAGATTCGAGGCAACGGAAATATGGTTCCTGGGGAGGATTTTGATAATATCTTGGATAGAAAGAAATCAAATCAAGAGGTGATAGAAATGGCAAATACACAAAGGTCGCTTGTCAAAACAATACAAACAAGACAGATGAGATTCATGGGCCATGTCTCTAGAAAAGGTGGAATCGAACAGCTTTCTGTGACAGATAAGATCAAGGGTAGAAGAAGGAGAGGACAGCAGTGAGAAACATACGTAGACGGACTGAACATCTGGGGAACATCAAAGAAAATGAGCAACATTGAATTCATAAATGCAGAGAGAGAGAGAGAGAGAGAGAGAGAGAGGGAGGGAGGAGGGGGAGGGAGGGATGGATGGATGGAGAGCCATGGTCATCAATGCCTATTCCAGGCAGTACACCGTATGATGATGATGACGAGATTTCATCTAGCCACAAAAATCATTTTTAAATCCTGGATGAACATAATATTTTTTACACCATTATATAAATCATTTAAATTCTATTCAATCAGGATGTAACAAATATTTTTTTCACACTTACATAAAAATATAAGTTTATTCTATTTGATAGATGAAAATGTTATCATGCGAGTAAATGTGGAAAAGCAAAGTTAAGGGGAATATTACCATGTCAGTAAATGTGGAAAAATAAAGTTAAGGGGAATATTATCTTGTCAGTAAATGTGGAAAAGCAAAGTTAGGGAGAATGTTATCATGGGAGTAAATGTGGAAAAGCAAAGTTACGGGGAATACTATCATGTCAGTAAATGTGGAAAAGCAAAGGAGAATGTTATCATGTGAGTAAATGTGGAAAAACAAAGTTAAGGAGAATGTTATCATGGAAGTAAATGTGGAAAAACAAAGTTATAATAGAGAATATTATCATGCGAGTTAATGTGGAAAGCAAAGCAAATGTTCATGTCACATAATGTCAGAAGGTTTCAAAGTGCGTTGTAGAATGGTTAGGCTATCTTTACACTTTTGATAATGTTAGTTTATATAATATAATGTCCATAACTTAACATCTTTGAAAACTTTAAGAACATATATGAATGTTTATGTTAATATTTTCACAGGGCTGGTCACTGGTATTGTGGTTGATTCTGGTGACGGTGTGACCCATTTTTGTCCAGTCTACGATGGCTATTCTTTACCACATTTAACAAGACGTTTAGATATTGCTGGTAGAGATATTACTCGCTACCTTATTAAGGTATGCCTTTGATGTAATTGTTCATACACTTATATTGTTGTCATTATCAGAAAATTCTGATAGAATGGTAGTCAAAACTGGAAAATTTGCTTCTGAAGAGGAAGTGGGTTTTCATGCTGTTAAATCTTTTTATTTATGGGTTGTTGTTTTGTTTTGCTTTTTTTATCTATTTCTTTCTAAAACAATAGTGTACTTTGTATCAAATTTATATTTTACTTATTATAGAAAACTTGACATTTTGTTTTTTCATAATGGACAATATTTGGCTCTGGAAATACTAGTATAGTACCACTTAAAGAAATCATTAATATATTAAAAGATGCATTTGCTCTCATTCAAAGCAACGTTTACTCCTCATTTATTCATAGAAATACACAGCACAAAAGGGCTTGTAACTAATAAATGAAGGACTAACCTTTCATTGTCATTCTTATACCTTTTACATCAGCCCCTTTGTAGTTTAAAGACTAGATATATATTTCGTATGTATAAAATGTGTGAAACACCCTTCCTTCAGAATATGTATTTTTAGCCTTAAGCTACTCCTTTATCTTGTAAAAATGTACACTTGATATACAAGGTGTGTGAGAAAATTTACATTATAATTGAAAAGTTGAAAAACAATTTATCTTTATTATCACTGATGAAAATGGTACACCCTATTGAAAATAGGTCATTGCAGTGCATCTTCATTGAGTTTATTCTCAAAGGTCATTAAATTTGGCTTTAAAATTTAAGTATCCATCAATCATGTTTCATTTTTGAACATTTCGATATCTTTGATAGAGTGGTTGTGCCTTAAAATAATTAGTTTCTTGTATTCATTGATGATATGTTGAGATAAAGGAATATATGCAGACATTCACATATTCTTAAGCATATTTAAGTTGTACTTTAAATTGTCATCTGGATGAAATCATAGACATAGAGAGAATAATGTTTCTATTGGATATGGTGTGTAATCTACAGTAATACATAGCATTTGTACCAATATGTCCAACTATGAAGGAAATAACCGGTTGTTTAATAATTAAAGTTTCATTGTTTTGACCAACACAGCTGCTGCTCCTTCGTGGTTATGCCTTCAACCATTCTGCTGATTTTGAGACTGTTCGTATGCTGAAAGAGAAGCTTTGTTTTGTCGCTTATGACATTGAACTGGAACAGAAATTGGCTAATGATACTACTGTCCTTGTAGAACCATACACTGTAAGTATATATGATTAGACCATAATTCTCCTACAATGAAAAGAAAAAGATATATAAGGTCCAATGTTTGTTCAATTTTATTCTTCTGTTACTTTTTAATTGAATTGACATTTTAAAGTTTTGCTGATTGTTATTTTAAACAATGCTATGTTTTCCTGTTATTTTCAACAATGCTATGTTTTCCTCTGGCAAATCTTGGACTCTAGATACAGAATGCATCATACGTTTAGAATAGTTTGAAATATGGATTTTTAGGAGATTACTAAAAATACCATGGACAGTCCAATTTACTAACAAGAAATTGTTAAAGAAAATAGGCAAGGAAAGGGAACTAGTCAACGTCATGAAAAAGCTGCTGTTAAGTTTTCTATATAGAGACGAAAAGGGCTAGAAAATCTACTTCTTAGTGGGCACGTAGAAGGTAAACAGATGCAAAATGAAATACAGGAAGACCATTGATCTCATATATGGCAAACATCACTGAAAATATCAGCCTGAATCTGAGTGAAGTGGTGCACAAAAGCTGTTACCGGCAGGATTGGTGTGCGACTATGGCAAATATCAGGTAACATAGAAGGTAATAAACATAAAGAAGGCATCTCACAATTTTCCTGACTTCTTTGAGACAAAGTAACAAGTGAACGCGCACACACCAAGCCTGATGATGATGATATTCTTATTACCATAGTCCATGTTTGAATAATATTGTGGATAAATTGTATATTTTTAGAATCATATCACAATCATAAACACAAACTATATATATGTATAACATATTTGATGTTATTTCAGTTGCCAGATGGGCGTGTGATTAAAGTTGGTGGAGAAAGATTTGGAGCACCAGAGGCATTGTTCCAGCCTCATCTCATCAATGTTGACAGTGTAGGAGTGGCTGAGTTGCTCTTCAATACAATCCAAAGTGCTGACATGGACTTGAGACCAGAATTTTACAAACACATTGTCTTGTCTGGAGGTTCCACAATGTACCCTGGTCTTCCCAGTAGACTAGAGAGAGAAATCAAACAGCTCTACCTTGAGAGGGTCCTGAAAGGAAATACATCCGCCTTGTCTGTAAGTCTGGTGTTTGATTTGATTTCTTTCATTTCATCAGGGCTTAGTTTCTTTACCAGCTGTTCAGGCTTGAGTTTGAAATCTGAGTTTTTCGGGGGGGCTCTCTGCCTCCGTGTCCGGGGGCAGGCAGGAGAAATTATGAGTGCCGAGGCCCATCGGAGATGGAGGATAAATTAGGAGGGCCCGTGTGCGGTTAGACAAGAGAGATTGTATACAAGA
>JBBPCV010421910.1:0-17218 GCA_037974505.1 Plocamopherus tilesii
ACAACAAAAACAAAAACAACAACAAAAAACCAGACACACAAAACAACCCAAAATCCAAAAAACAAAACAAAAAACAAATAAAAACAAAAACACTAAAAAAATAAAACAAACAAAAAAACAAACAGAAAAAAATGGAATGATTAGAAGAACAACAGTTCTTGCATAAATTATCTCCCCATAAAAGAATCTACCACCAACATACAATGAAACTAACCCATGGTAGATTCCTCTACTTCCTGCGTGGCCGACGCTACACTTTCAGACATGGCTGTTGTGGTGGTAGAGGTGATGGTTCTGATGGTTGTGATGACAGTGCCATCTGCTTCAGTTCTATAAGCCAAAAAGAAAAACAAAAACAAAAAACTTGAATGTATATCAATGAGATCCATGCAACATGTACATTGACAGAGCACATATTGGCATTGCAGAGAGGGAAAGAAAAAATAAAGAAATTAAAGGGTAATAGATTATAATAAAAAAGCAAATTTTGAATTTTACTTTGATCAAGATTTTCCAATTTCTCTGTAATTGGTATGAAAGTAATGCAGTGCACAAGGTGCCAATTGATAAAAATATGAGGCACACTCACACAACTTCTCGGACACTATCCACAGTAATGTCTGCTGAATTGTCCATGCGAGAATCATCTGCACTGGTGATGGTCACATCTGCTTCACTGGCAGACATAAAAAAAAAAAAAAGTCAGTGATCCTCAGCAATCCAGGAAGATATTTCATGCTTTTTAAGATTTTTGAATGACTTTAAGTAGCTAAAAAATTGTGCATTCTGGTTGAAGCCTCTGGTGAAGCATTTTCAGCGTAATTTTAAACACACAAAGAGAGCACAAAGAGAGGCTTTCTGAAAATTGATCAAACTCAGTTTGTAACATAGATCAGATACCAAGATAGAGATAAAAACGTTCATAAGCTGAGCTGTTCAAAACATACAATCTATGTTATTACTTTGTGCACCCCTAAGTGTCTTATTTGCCAGAGGCAAAATTGCATGCCCATCATGATATCAAAGGCAATTAAGTAATCTTACCCTGAACCAAAGAAACACATTGAAGAACAAGGACATGCCATAATATAAAGCATTAATCTACAATTGTAGTGAATCAGTGCCACTACAGTGAGAGTTAAACGGGATCCTGAAATGCTTGATATACTCCTGGCTGCACCAATGTCAACCACCAATGAAATTTTATGAAGACTCACTTTGCAGCTTCTTGCGACTGTTCCTCTGAGGCAGGGGTTACTTCAACTGTTGGTTGCTCCACTGTGATAGATGGGACAGCTGCTTCTGGCTCAGGTGCAGCTGGTTCTGGTTCAGGGGGTGGTGGCCTTAAGCCTTCAGCCAATTCTAATTCACAGATAGGAGCACCAGACAAGTTGCAAAGTGACAGAGTGGTGCGACCAAATTCAGACTGAGATTTCAGGTAGAATCCTTGGCCGTCTTTTGTAAATACAAAAGATGAAATGCCACTGAAAAAATAATAAAAATTAAAAAAAAGTAACAGTGGAGAAATTGTATTTACTTTTTGAAAAAAAAACTTTTCAAATTTACCTCCTAAAGGCATATATGCACAACTAAAGAGGATGAGGCTTTTTAAACCGATCCATCCAGCATTGGCTATGACGAAAGGCAATTGTTCAGCTAACTCAGATCAGCAACAAAGAAATGGGTTAAGAGTATTCATGTTGACTCACTTGATGTCTTCTTTGCGTAGGGATGGATGAGTAAGCTGCCTTCTGAGAGTGGAAACAGAATAGATGCGGAGGTCTCCAGTGTTTGTGAGACAAGATATATCAAACTCAGAGTAGTTGTCACCTGGGGGACGGACAAAAATGAGCCAGATATAGAATGGATGGGAAATAAAAAGATCAAACATGGAACTGTCCATAAAAACATATAAATACCAATTCTACCTACAATGTTCAACAGCACTTTGGTGTTGCTGAAATGGAATGTTTTCCAAGGATCATGTTTAATACCTTTAAGCCATATCCAACATTGAGAAAATATAATTCACTAAAATCTTCAATGCAGAGTAAAAAGAGCGCCTGGCGATAGAAAGAGCTTTATCAAAATATTAGCATAAGGCACTCTCAGGCAGCACTTTATCTTATAAGATATGGCCTGTACTGAGTAATGATATGATGTAAACCTAGTGCATCTACACCTCGGTGAACATAAAAGCTATAAACTATCCAGGTCGAAGATCACTGATCGTCCACATGTCCAAAGAATAAATTACCACTTTTCACAAAATACAAGTGTACTTAAATGGTGCAAGCCATGAGGTGAAACTAACAGACATTGCATCCTAACAGTCCAATATAGAATCCAACTTATTCTAACTGCAAGGCACTGGCTCAGTGGTAGCGCTCTGGGCACAAAACCGAAAGGTCAAGGGTTCGGGTCCTGTTGTGGACACATTTAACCCTTGGGCAAGGTTTTTAAACACATACTGCCTATGTTTGCAGTGCTACTCTTACAGCTGACGCTCTGTTTTTGATTAAAAACCAAAAGAAAATTTCCCTTCAGGATCAATAAAGTGGAATCTAACTTATTTTTTTATTTTTATTTAAACACTCTTTATTTGCAGCATCCAACAAAGCTTTATCTAAAGACAGTTTCAATTGAAAATGTGCAATTGACTTCAACCTACTTCCACCAATAATACATGTTATCACCCATTGTGATATAGCCCATATGACCAGCTGTGCAGTATCTAGTCAGCACATAATCACCTAATATCAACCAGTAAAATTAAGGTTGAAAAATAAACTATACCATTGCATTGCTGCATGCTATAAGGAAACACTCTAGAAATAATTTTGGTCTCCTCTACATTCGTTTTGTCAAATGAGAACAGATATGATCTTTTGATGTTGACAGGGTGAATTCCTCAATTTTTGTTAGACCTAAGACTCACAAAGGAGATATTTCTCTATGAAAATGTGGAAACGTTTTTATAAAAGAAATCTGGATTTAAGGCTTGTTAATGTTTGAAAAAGAAAGGCTGGTGAATGGGATGGTGATGGATCTAAAAACACAATCGGAGATTGATTCAAAAAACTGATCATGATGAAGACCACCATGGCTGAGATGATGACACAGATTATTTTTTGTTTAATACAATAAATTTTGAGGCATAAAAATAAAAACATTTGTGTCTTCTATTACATGAACATAAACTTTTGCCGTAAAAGTGATATTGTTGATGTACCTTGTTTTGGGTTTTTTTAATATTTCCCCCCTTTTCTTATCTACACCATTTTCCATAAATGTGACATGTAGGTCAGATGAGTTTAGACTTACTTTCTCGCCTGTAATTCACAAAATTGACTTTTCTTATCCTAGCACCATCAATGGCAGTGATCTTGTTCTTCCATCTTGGCTTCAGATTAGGCAAAGAGAATGTCTGTGAAATAAACCAGTAAGTGGAAATTAAGTACATAATAAATACACCTGTTTGTGAAGAAGAAGAGACTAAAGGAGAGATGCATTCAAGATTTAGAAAGACAAAATTTTGAGGTACCATATAGTGCAAGAACATGATAGCCCAGTCAATACTTGTCAAAATTGGCATTCAAAGCTTTTCTCTTACGCTAAATACAAGCAGGAATTATTCACATACATTTAACTGTAAGGGGCCACAATATTATTCAGTCAATTCCCTTGCTTTTAAGCATGATCTTCTGAGACAAAGGAAAAATGTGGACTATCAAGTTCTTCAGTAGCGTCATGGAATTGATTCCTTAAAAAGCCTAATAATTCTAAGCCTAATAATTCTATATTGGCTATTTTATAAGAAAAAGAAAGCTAATCACGAGCAAGATTGATCAAAACCCAGCCTTTAAATGGGCACTGGTATACACCAAAATAAAAACTTAACATAAATAAACAAAATATGTGTGCCAGTCTGGGAAAAGCCTGTGATTGACACAGATCCTATTTTCAAGATACAGGTTGAAAAAGGTGATTTCAGTCAAAATTGTCGATTTTAGGATTTTGATTGTTTTTGCCTCTAAAATGATTAAACAATCATCCATGAAAATATTAAGCAAAACAGAAATATATTTTATTTACAATTTGATGGTTAATGATGCTTGGTCAAATTCTAAATCTGTCACTTTAGGAGCAACGCGATTGTGAATCCACTGCTAGTGCTAGGGCTCCTGTTTCTTGCGACATTTTTGTTATCTAACGACCACAAACCCATCATATTGCACATCAAAACAAAGCAGGTTTCCTTACCTCTTTAATCAGACAATTGATGTATTCATACACTCTACTCAGATTCAGTGTGCATTTAAAGTAGATCCATTTCCACAAAAAATAAAATCCATATTTTACTCGTCGTTATAGACCCCCATTTCAATAACTTCCGTGAACAAAAAGCATTAGTTTTCAAATACAAACGGTTTTGAATAGTTTGAAATAGTAAGACAATGTTATAAAGAGCATTTCAACCATAATAATTGTTCATGAAAAGTTAACAAAATGGGATGACCCTGTCCTTCATTCATCCACCATCTGTTGTTGTCAATGTAAACTGATGGGCATCTGACTATATCTACAATTTATGATCATTTTTTAAAGTCCTTTTTAATTTCAAATGGGCTTTAGGGCTGGGATTCTACAAGATTTGGTGTAGGCTTAGCTTTAGTGTACGGTGGATTTTACTGTAGGCCTGGACCGAGTGCTTCGAGTAGAGATCTACCTGATTTTGAAAGCAGCGGTAAGGGCAGATCTTGTAGATTATTTTGATGGTATAACCGCTCTAACTTCAAAGGAGTTTTTCTTCATTTCATTCATCTGATGTACTTAAAAATCTGATGCCTTAAAAATTCATTTATAATAGAACTATAAAAGATAACTAAAAAATTCAAAAAGCATAATTATCTGTACATTCTCTAGTTTTTAGAAACAGTTTAACCTGAAAAATTCAAAATTGCATCAATCACGCACATTTCCCAGACTGCCACACATATATATCAACAGAAACATTCGGGACTATCAGCACCAGTTGAAGAAGAAAATTCAGTCTCACCTTTAGCTGCTCCTCTGAACAAATAATGATGGAATGAGGACCCTCCATGTCAGGTGCTTTGGCCCTGTCATTGATGACTTCAAAAGCATCCGGAAGGACGGTGTTGCGGCTGTCAATGACAGCCATGTTAAGGACTGGTGCCTGGTGCTTCAGTTTGATTTCCTTGGCTAGCAGACAGGATACATAATCCGCAGTGCGTTTGTCACTAGCTGGAACCGTCATATTGTAGACAAAGATGTGACCACCATTTGTACCCACCCACAGTGAAGGGTTGTGGGACGCACCTGAAAGAGAAAAGAAAACATGCCCATCATACACTGCAAATCAACCTCAAACACCTTCACTATGATGACAACCACATTATGTCTCATACTCATCAATTGAAAATCAAATATCAACTATGATACTAACTATGTCTTTAATAATGAGATTATTTACTCTACCTCAAACCCTGTTTATAATGTTTATCTCACATGCTGCTTCAAGCCCCCCTTGAAACATAAGTAACACAAAAAGAAATCTGTAGGAACAAACAACCTAATTTGTATCAAATTTACATGCACAACTGCCAGAGTAGCACTAACAAGGCAATAATTAATCATCCTGTGATCACACTTTGATATTATTTCATCCTTAAATACAGCAGCAGAACCAAAACAAAATTTTTGGCAGAAAAGCAACACACTTAAGATACCCATACTCATACATACAATCAGTCTCACCATTTATGATGAAGGTGTCTGCAAAGTATAGCGACCTGACCATGGAGGCCATGGAATCCTCTGTACTACGGGCCTCTACTTGTCTCTCCTCTGGTTTGCAGTCACCAGCTGAGCCTGCCTCAGCAGCCGCCGCGGCCGCTGGTGCTGGAGTTGCTGCCCCTGGTTCTGCTGCTGGGGTTTCTTCTATTTTGCTTCCTTCTCTGAAAAGAATAAAAATGATACAAATACTTTAGACATTGTGGTGTAAGGAGGACACAAATATGCATGTAATTAAAAAAAAAAAAAAAAAAGAGTTATAAAAGGCCCACATTTCAAACTGAACTAAATTCTTTGGCAGAAACGTGCTAAAATATTTGGTTTAACAGTATAAACAGTTTACGATCAAGATGATAACCAAGCCAAAATATTTGGTTTAACAGTATAAAAATCCTACCAATGAATTTGTCTCAGATTTCTCTAGAAAAAATTTTTTTTTTTTTATTCAGGCAACATACGCTTTCTCTTCTTTAGGCTTCTCTGGCCTCTGTCTTTTCTCGGATCGCCTCCTGCGCAGTCTACGGAATGACTCACGAAGAGATTTTTTCAGGGATTTTCTTCGTGACATGGCAGAGTCAGAAGTTCCATATAGATCTGAAAAAGATAATTTTATATAATTGATAACGTGTAACGTGACATATGCAACTTAAGAGGCAAAACAATAAGTCAGAGGAAAAGTCATGGAAAAGTCCCTGATGAAGTGGTCATAATTCTCTTCCTACAGTAATCAAGCCAAGATGAAGGAACAGCAAAAAGGAGACAGGAAGATAAAAAAAAAAAATAATACAAAAAAGTATCACCTTGACTATATCTGACATAAATGACAGGTAATTTTAAAAAGTAACATCAATCTCTTATACAACTAATGGTACATTTTATTATACAATAAACAGTACATAAAAACAAGAATCTTACCATTAGGATTTAAAGTGCACCTGGTGTTGACTTCCTTCTTTTGGGCATAGTCAAGTAATGCAAAGCCTTGACCAGTACCAGCAGCAACACTGAAGTGGAACAAAAAAGTGTGTCTTAATGTAAGACTTCGATGGTCAGACTAGTGGACAGAGTGGTAACAAATGTTTAATTGTTCTAGCAACAGATAAACTACACATTCAGAGAAAGAGTTACGTCAAAACAGCGTTAGCTAAAGAAAGGGTTCCTGTGTAAAGACAAAGACAACAGGAAGAAATCTAATTCTTAACATAAACATGTTCAGATAATACTATACATATTAATCTATGACATAAATTGAGCGCTTCTTTAATAAACACAAGAGATATTGGAATGGTAGGGGTTTTTTTATTTTCTTAGATCTGTTACAAACTTTAAATGAATCAACAAATTTAAATAATTTTCCAAAACACACTCCCCACTACCCACTCCAAGAAATACAAAGGCAAAAATCAAAATTACACTTACAGCTGCCATTCTGAATGAAGAGCCAAAGCAGTGCATGCTGCTGGTGGTTCCAACTGCATGATACATGTGGGTTGGAATCCAGCGGCATACTTTAGGTCATCAATCTTGCAGCTGAGAGCACTGTGACCTTTCCAAACAAATCCCTCATGCTCACTCATGATATTCACTCGCACCTCCTAAAAACAAACATTTGTTAAAAAAATAAATAAATCATATCTTCATGTGTCTGGTCACTAACTGCAAAAATTAACTATGATAAGCAACAGAAAAAGATAGACAAAGATATATAACTATTTGGTAATAAAATCTTATCTTATTACAATTTATCGGGACTTCAAAGTTATGTCCCTTTTCATGTTAGTGGGGTTTACAAGAATATACAAAATGCTCCAAAAAAGAGACACAAATGCTTTTATCTTTAAAAAATTATCCCCATTACCATACATCAGGCCTGATGATATTAACACACAAATTCTTGAGCATTGGTTTGACAAGGACATGTAAAACTCAAAACTATAGAAAAGTACCATTACATTCAAATGTGAATTTAGGAAATACCTTGAGATCTTGTTCCCTTTCCTGTCGTTCCATATTGAAGATCAAAACCTGACCAGCAGAACCAGCTGCCACTAGAGTCTCACTCAAAGGACAAAGGGCAAGTTTCTGAATTGCAAGCCTGGGGTCATCGCTGTAAGGGTCAAAGGTGCCAACCTGCAGCAATTTGTTTTAGGTTTGTTTTAAAGAGAGAAAAGGAAAAAGTATTAGGAGAGAGAGGTATTCACTTAGTGCATGTAGCGACAATGATACATATAAAAATCAAAAGAATGTTTAACAAATGCAAAATTATTATTTCCAAGCAATGTCATGTTCCACAACAGCTACAAAAAAATCAAAACAAAAAAAAAGGTATAACCTGTTCAAACACATTACAAACTAACAATTTCATTCCAGCAAACTGAAGAGAACTGTATTCTTCAAAGTAAGAAATGCAAAATATGATATCAGTATACCTTTCTAAAAGGAGGCCATTCATCTTCCTCTGGTGTTTGAGGCTCTGCTGAAACATCTGGGAAACCAAAGACTGGAGACGTGCTCAACTTATACATCAGTCTCATTGCAGATGTGGAGGCATCCCAAAATCTTACTGTACCATCTTCATGACTGTGGAAATATGGAAATTATCACTGTATCACTGACTTCATCTAGACTAACAATTCAGTCTACAAGGCATTTTGATCATTGTTTTCTCCAAACAGTATAAAATCTAGCTCATTATTTTCATTCAGTGTTTGCCAGTTGAAAATTGGACTATAAAATATTTAAAATATTGTCTTTAATATAGCCTACATTCAAACTTACTTTTTACAGACATATGCTAAATAAACAATGAGACAATAACAAAACATTTGCTTTCAGTTTTAGTATAAATATGGAGAGACAAACATTGTATCTTAGTCCTAAACTAATCCGTAACCCTAAACTTTACATTAATAAATTCCATCTCATCTCCAAATGTGTCCAAAAAAAACCGCATTTGCCTCTGCCTGACTGTACCCAACAATATCGTCTCTCTTCCTATACACTTTAACACTTCCCCGTTTCATACTAATGGAGTCTTGAGTATTTTCAACAATCTTCTGTATATCAAAATTTCAAAAGATTCTAAACGTTTTCTCGATTCTGCATCTTTTGTCCACGTTGATATTGATTAAAAGATGAGGAAATCCACAAGTCTTGAAGTAAGCTCAGCTACCTCAAAGTTCACAACCATGGTTTGCATTTTTTTTTTTATCATTAAATGTAGGAGAAAAATATGTGATTCAACAGAAAATTGTCATCACCAAAGAAAAAAACTATCTGCAATGCTCACCCTGTGAGGAGAAGATTTCTGGATACAGGTCCGGTGATAAGGTTTTTCCCACCATTTATCGGCCAGTCCTGTGTTGTTTAAAAAAAATAAATGAATGAAATGTGTGCTTATACTTATTCTGTCATGCAAAGGGCAGAGTTTATGCTACCTATTTTCATATATGTCAAAAACTAAGGGACGTACCTCCATTTTGAAATGCTAAAATCAGCTTAATTAGTCTATGCCACCCTTAAAAAAATGTGTTTATAATATTTTTATCAGAATCCAACAAAGTAGAGATACATCACCTCACCTTTGCATGGCAGTATTCTACTCATATATACATAACATTCAATTACCATCACTTAACAGCAAACTGACAAAGCTACAGGGGAAGTATATCAAAAGTGTGTTAAAGAGTACTAACAAGAAAAGTATCTATACTCGTGAAATAATATAAATGCATTCAATGATGCTTACTCAAAATTGCAATTTAAATTTATAAACTGCTTAATTACAAATTTCTGCATCACATTTTTATCTATTCTAGAAAACTAATACATTGTCTCAAAATCAATAGACAATGGAAGTTTGTATCACTCAACTAATTAAAAAATAACTGTTAAGGAACAGGAATTACATCACTGCTTTCAATATGCCATAGAAAAAAAACTGACAAAACGTATGATGCAATTATAAATATCCATTGACCATACCCTTGTGGAGTAGTTTTTCAACTGGTTATCACCAGCATCTTGAATCTTTTGCCACAACTGATCAGGAACATTGAGGACATGTTGAGAGCAAGTGATGGCTGATGAATGTACACTGTTGATGTAGGGGAGACGGAAGCAAGGCCAGGATTCAGATTCAAGGTCCATGACAACTAGTTCTTCATCAGCAAGGATAACCAAAGCATGAGGATCATCTCTTCCTGTTAGACCAAACAGTCATAAAAAGATAAACCTTAATCTAGTATTATGCATGACCAAAATAAAAAATGTAGTTAAAATTAACTCAAAAACATGTAAGCCTATAGCCATTATCTCAGCGCCCCTCCTCCAACAAGAAAAAAAATTAAAAGAAAATGTTTACGAAGAAAAAAATTATACCTTCAATTTCAGTGGCATCCTTTTCATCTGCCCTAGACAGAATGAGGAAATCCACTACTCTTGAAGTAAGCTCAGCTACAACATGGTCATTTCCTTGCATTATGCTCACTGTGTGGCGGTCTCCATAGCTGGCTCTTGGCATACCTCCAGAGAAAACTGTTAGTGGTTGGGAGGCACTGAAAAAAAGAAAAACACACTATACACAAAACAAACGGAAAGAAAAAAAAAATCTAGAAGACAGATTTCTTCATGTCATTTACAAGAAGTACATAAATTTGAAAATGTCACTAGAAAAATTATTAAAAGGGTAAAACAAAATTTGACAGATTTAAGGAAAATTGAGATTGAAACTTACTCTTTAGTCATTTTCCACTGAAGTTTGGTGATAGCTTTACAGGGAAATGGACCTGAAATAAAATGACGGAAATGTTGAAAGGCAAACAAACATAAATTAATGATCATGAACATCAAAAGATATAGAAAACTGCTTTAAGCCACAGAGGCTAAGTTTTACAGTATATTTAGCTTTCAGTAAACACTGATGTTCCATATGTTTCAAGAATTACCATATGGTGTTGATGCTGGTTCTTTAGGATCTGAGGAATCACTGGCATTCCAGGTAATAAAACTGCCGTCATTATGAGCACTGATGAATTCAGTGCCAGCGCGATTCCATGTAAGAGATTCCAGTTGCTGAAAAACAAAGAGGAAAAAAGCATATTTATATATATTTCAAATCTTACACCAAATTTCCCATATAAACTGAATCAAAACAACCCACGGGCCCCTCTGCTGCGACTGCTCTCAACCCTAAGAGACAATGCAATATCTGCTACTTGAATTTCAAGGCTTCAAAAACTCATGCCTTGTCAGTGTATATTAAGTCAACAGAGTATGATAAAATGTAAAATGATAGTAAATCTCCTATGAAAATACCTGAATGAGATGCAAAAATGTCACTCATTTTCTTTTAGATATAAATCACAAGATTAACACTACAAGGAACATCATAGCCTGAGATTAACAGATACCTGAGTTGAAGTGTAAGTTTTTTCTGCTGTACTGTCCTTCACATTCCACAAGACCATAAGGCCCCGATTGAATCCAATTAGAATCTGCCAAAAAGAAAGAAAACAGGGATTATACAAACTTATCTGACGCCATCCATTCTGTGCAAGGTGAGACAGAATGTCGCTGGCCAATTATAAATAAAGTCAACTTTGTCTATTTGTTTAATTGGCATTATAACATAAAACGTTCAAGGAGAGTTGTTTAATGGATCTTTAGCCATTGTGGCAAGGTAAAGAGGTGTCTTTTTTTTTCCTTTTTTTAACTGTATACTTATTTATAAAATTCCAACACAGGGAGAACAAACAAATAACAAAGGTTCTTTGTTATAAAAAAAAAAAAAAATCATGTCATAAAATCAAGTTACCTGATCATTGTTGCTTGGATTTGGGGCTATTGCTTCAACTGCTCCTGGGCTAACTTTGAAATCATCTGGTACACTGAAATTTACAAACAATACTGTCCCTGATGTCTTCCATGGGATAATTTGTTGTGGATATTGTTTGCTTTCCTTTACTTTACATTTTTGTTGCTGTTGTTAGGGGGGAGTCGTGGTTGTGTACTGCGGTATTGTTATTTTTGTTTGTCTTTCTGTTTTTATACAACCAGTGTGAACAAAACAGATATTTCAAAGGCGTCTGAGTATAAAAAGAAAATTTGAATTGTACTATCACTTTATACTTTATAAAAACTACTAATACAGTTGAATGCTCTTTCATTCCTGTCAATCCAACACTTCTGATCAAGATACTTTATGGCATCTAATTATTTTTATAGAGTTCATACTCAAATACATGACAGCTATTCAAAGTTGTGTGAAATGCGCTTCAATTCAAACTTTTTAACTTTTTTTTTTCTTCGACATGAACATTCAGGTAATATCTTATGAGAGCAAGAAAAGTCAAGTCAGAGGTAATCAGCTCAAGATCATCATTTTGAAAATAACTTGTAGGTAGCAAAACAGAGGTCAAATTTAAAGCATGATAAGAAAATGGAAAATGAGTCATGAAACATCTGTCATTAAAAAATTGGCCTCTTTATACTTACTCTTGAATAATTGAATCCATATTAATGACAGCTGATTCTGATTGAGATTTCACATCCAAAATGTGAACATTGCCTGCTTCTGTACCAACATACATACTTGAAGCATCTGAGCTCAAATGGCAGGTTGACATCCCCTTCACTTTGCTATAAAAATTAAAAGAAAAAAAAAATCAGAAAGAAATCAACCTTTTTTGGTAATGTGTTTTCTTCATCGAGCCAATTGGCAAACCAACAATTTCAGTTTCTATTTTTTATTGAATGATTACCTTTTTAAGGTACACTCTGAATTCTGAGAATGAAATAGACAATGACTACGAAGAGCTTACTAGATAATTTCATTACTTACGGATGCTCTCCGCTCGGTTTGACTTCATCCAGCACACTGGTGCCATCTCTGGAATTAATCTCCCACAAATGGAAGGAGCTGTCACTGCAGGCTGATACCAAACGGCCCTTTACAAGGAAATATTTTTCATAGCATTAAAGCATAATCTTTAAAAAAAGAACACGGTCACTAAATTTTGAGATATAGAGCAGTTATTAACTTTATTCAATGAGATTATAGAAATGATTCTGACATTTATTCACAATTCTTCAAACTTATATTTAAAAGCATACATCGACTACTAAAACAAACTTAGCAAACCATATTCAAGGTTCCAAAGTTTGAATTCCAATAGAGGGAGTTGAGTTTAAAATGTACCATGGAAATTTTAACTGAAAACAAATGTGGCAAAATTATAGTCATTGTATTGATGCTTTTCCTTTTTAATTAGAGTCATTATAAGCTGTCTGATGTGGATCAGAGAAAGAAAGGATAATGGAAATTCACTTGTTTAAATCTAAATCATTATGTTAAAGGGATATGTATTTGATTAATTCCACTGCATATTTTGTACTGCGTGAATTACTGTTACAGGTGGAACCTAATTTGAAAAAGATTAGAACTGAAGAATTATTGCACATTTTAAATACACAATGTAACAGTCCGTGAGTTAAACACTGTTTTTGACAATTTCAGTCATTTAAAACAAAAATGTTGCACTCCTCATGATGAAATAGATGGTATGTTTGATATGTTCAGGGCACATAAAATTGGCAGACCTGTATTTTCAACAACAACAAAAATTGCAAATATAGTTACCTCTTCTGGAATAAAGAATAAACTAGTGATGGAGATATCCTCCCCAACGAAAGCAGAAACCTCAAACCCCGGAGTACCATATCTATGTCAAAATTAAGGAAATTATATGAACAAAGAGCTAGATCAAATAAAGCATCTTTTTTATCAATTTCTTAATATCATGCTTTTAACTAGGCCACACACTCATTTCATCTCTCAAAGAAATAAGGTTTAAAAAAAAAAAAAAAAAAGAAAAATGATCACTTCCTTAGGGCAAATTCATGTAATGGAAAAATTTGAAAAAAAAAACAAACAAACAAAACGTGAAGACACAATTTAAATGGGAAAAAGTTCACTCGTGGCAATTTAAGTAAAATCAGAGATGTCAAAATGAAAAGAAATAGAAAATTTCTATACAAAAACACATGATCAAAGGATACACTTTGATTCTGCCTGCCTTGGTACCAATTGCAAGGAGCTGAAGCTTTGGATCATATGCCAAAGCACTTGGTTTACTTGGAAAGCCATGATCCACACACTGAAATGTATAGAGTCAAATATTTATTTTGGTAATTTTAACATAACACGAAGTTGCGTTTAATATTTATGAGATCCCTGTGCAATATCATGAACGGCATCCAAAGGGGAGCATTCTTCTACAACCAAACCTGTCAAAAAGAAATCTAGGTCAAGACAACTAGGATGACACTTTTGATGTCAATTGGAAAAACCTTTCTGAGTAGGAAACTTGCCTCTTAAACACTGCAATAGGTAACAGTCAAGTTCATTAAATTTGAAAAATGACAAAGAATCTATTTTATATGACCAGAGATACATTGCAAGGCATGAATAACATCTTACAAATTGTTCACCTGTCGCCTCCCACATCAAGAAAAATTAAATTAATACTTGCATTTCATACCTATAATACCCTATAAAATGCTTCACCACAATTTATTTACTATTTTAGGTTTATCTATCCACTAAAATGCACTGCAAGACACAGGGTTGCATAACAGGCCCCTTACAACAAAATACTGTCTCATCTCCTATTTACATAGCAACAGCCAATTCATGAGGTACACTCACATATACTTCAAAATATGAAATATTACAAAATGATCCAACTCACTCCAACAACCGAAAAAAAATTGGAAAATGGAATTTCACCCTGAAAAATGCTAAGTACTTAAACTGTTAAATGAAAAGAAACTTACAGAATCAAACTATTACATTATACACAACCAAATATCAAAAACCACAAATAGTGCAAATTACCTAGGTGTTGTCATAGATAATAAACTACAGTGGAAAGATCAAAACAGGGCAATGTGTAAGAAAGCAAATGGCCTACATGCATTGCTTAAACTTAAACATAATATAAACAATGACTGCCCTCAACATGTTACAGATAAAATGTGCTGCAAAACATATTAGTAAAACCAGTCCTAGATTACGAAAGTGTGTGTATGGGATCCACACTATCAAAACCAAATAGATGATGATATCTAAAAACAATTTTTTTTAAAAATGCAGACAGATTCTTAACCAAAAACTAGAACTACGCATCAGGTAAAACAAATATAAGAACAAATTGCAGTGGATCCTGTAAAAGAATAAAAAGAGCTAGAAATTATTATAAGGTAACCATCCTTTACAAGGCAATAAATTTAATAAACGAGCAATATTACCCCATGAATTATTTCAAATGAAAACTAATTCATACACCAAATCTTGTGCTCAAACATTTACATTAATCCCTTTCTAGTGTACAAGTCATTTCTATTCATACTTCCTTAGCGCTTTTAGATTATGGAATACACCGCCAGTTGGTGTAAAAAGCAGAGTGCAGTAAAGATATCAAAATCTTAAGTAACATTAAATTAACATGTAAATACATGTACTAGCTTTTCAGGGCACATTGACAAAAATACTCAGTTGACTGAATCTGTTAGCTTTTATGAAGAAGATGAAGATAAAGAGACTGGAGCTTTCAAATCGAAGATGGTGGCCTCCAAAGCTTTGCAAGCACAGCAGATTTATTAATGATTCAGAATTAAATGCTGTAAAAGCACTGTGTTGTATGGTATAAAATGTAAGCTAAAATTAGAAGTAAATTTCACATTATATATATATAATATATATATATATATATATATATATAATATAATGAAATTTAAAACTTGTTAAAAGTAAATTAATTGCTTTTTATCTCAGATCGACCTCCACTTACTGCCGCCTTCTATTTCTCCATACCATTTGTGAGAGTTTGTTCAGTAAAACACCCCCTCCACTTCCATGCCATGAGTGGTCTACTGCAAATGGTTGACCGCTACGGAACATACCCTGATTCTAGAGCATCCCATGCCAATATGGGACTGTGCCACATTATTATGATTATTGATAGACCTACTAATCTGGACTTCTAAATGTACTTAATTTGAATGTGATCATTTTATAATGTATTTATTTTTATGTTCTGTACAGTACACAGTAACTAGATTCTAATTATAATTTTACTTTCACTTAGAAATAGATCAAGTATTGATGAGAGGCACTTGGAATTTTTTCCAAAGATCACTTTGATTTTGATTGCTTGGTCTACTGTCTCCTGATTCTTTGAGGGTTTTTTTTTTTTTAATACAATTGTTTTAGTTTTAGTCTTCATAATAGGCCAATATTTAGCTGACAAACTCAAAGGGAGTATTCTTGTCAATTTTATTAATCAAAAATTTAAGCAACTTCCTACTAAACTAGATCTAGATCTTTTACCATTAGATCTAGATCTAGACCTAGATTCTAGATCTAGTTACAAAACTGCTTGCATTTTTATATTTTCTCCATATAATCTAGATCTATTTCGTTTGCTTTTGATAGTGTGGATTCTGGATAAAAAGTCTCTTTTTAGTTTGAAATGGATTGGCATCTATCTAGGGAATCTAGGCATAGGGAAAAATCCCCTTCCCCCTGAAGTAAAATTGGGCTTATACGAGTTACTGTTTTTCATATGAAATAAAAATGCAGTTATGCAAAAGAGAGAACATCAATAAATCGTATGAGAAATTATACGTTTCTTAATGATATTCGTCCCTGGTGTCTTCGAATTATCCAACCGAACCCAAAAAATTGTTCAAAATGGCCGCGTCGGTAATAGCCACAAAGCCCCAAGGGGAAGAATCCATGAAATTATTAATTTTAAAAACGATAGTCTATTATTTATTTCTACTATTTATTATAAATTATTGTTACGCCCGATCTACTTGCCTGCTGAAATTTAAAAAGTTCTTTCTTCAGCCGCTCCCGTTCTTCCCCTTCTTTCGGGGGATGCTTCTTGAAAAAACTGAACATTTCTCGTCAACAGCCAAGAATCTGAAAGGATAAGAATGAATAGGATGTATGAGACGCGTTGGGTTTGTTTGGCTTCTGCTAGGGCTTGGGGGACTGACAGCAACTCATAAAAATTGGTGTATGTGTACACGCTCTAGGAAGAGATACAATACTTCTCGACAATGAAAAAAACGAGAAAAACTTTGAGATCCTTCAGAGTATACACAGCACCAAAACAAATTAAAATTAGCAATGGCAAAAATCCATAAATGTCAAATCCATTTAAATCTACCTTTCTGGTGGTATTATAAACAGTAGCTTGGACAGCCGTCGAACCGCTACTCTAGCCTACGTTCAATGTGTCTGTACACTACAGGAAGTGGATGTCCGCGGAGGTATACATAGACGCGGAAATGAATTTTTCAGCCCCTGTCATCACGATGTCAATTTTTGTCA
>JBBPCV010421911.1:0-11923 GCA_037974505.1 Plocamopherus tilesii
TCAAATTGTAATGGGGCCATCAGTATTTAATTTTATTTATGAGTCTGACCCATGGATTATTTTGATGCCTTTTTCTGCTTGCATAAAGATAAAAGGGTAAGTCAGAACAGCTTTCATAAAACTGTGTAAGTTGACTTATCAATCTGTATTCCTTTTCTTTATGTATCCCCAGGTGAGGTTGAGAAAATGCTTGAAAAAGAGGGAACCTCTTTAGCTGATGTAGAGGATAGTGCAATTGATCAAATGTAAGCAATCAGATGCAATATGCAATCTTAATTTTTTAATTGTTTCGATGCAAAGAAAGAGAGAAAAAAAAAAGAGCAGCCAGGTTTCGTGATCAGAGTTGAGAAACACATTTTTTTCCATGTAGGGCAGTCAGGGAAACACGGTGGTTGGTAGATAGCTAATGTGCTTACTTCCAAGGGAAATTGCAGGTGGCTTGAATATAAGTTTCACAAGTTTGTACTTTAAAAAGCATGTTTTAAAAGTTTTCTCTCTCTTTAGTTTTTGGTCAGAATATTTACACCCAGTAGAATTCTGTCAAAGAATTACAATATACACTGTGTATACAGTTAAACCATATTTCAGTTAACACAAGAATCACCCCTAGGAATGTATATCATTTTGTGTAGTATTGTTATTTTGTGTTATTGTAGAAAATGTCATCATCAATGAATTATTCTTTCAGAGTGCCAACGTCAGTAGATGGAATTTTGACAAACCACAAAGGAGGGGGGTCCGGGGGTTATTTGGAACACATTGCCAAGTTTGCTGCTTTGTCAATCTTAAACACAACTGTGGATAAATTAGTCTATAAAGTACTAAGGTTTGTACATGATGATCATGTTTTTATTGTGACTGCTTATGAACACCATGTTGAATGTTTTATATATATATATGTATGGTAGGGGAAGAAATAGAGATTGCTGCATTTTTGTTTGGTTTTGTTTTTGATTTTTTCTTTTTCCACAAGTTTTTATTTCCCATTAGCATTGACTGAGATTATACTTGTCACTTATAATAAAGTGTGTGCCAAAATCGGTGACTTTAATCGAACAAACAAGATACCTTATAGGCTCAACCCTATTATTGATAAGTAAATCTCTTTTTTTCCTTTTTTTACCCTTTTATTTCTGTTATTAGAGAAGGGAAAATGTATCCTAAATAACACTCTTTAACTGAATGAAACAATGTTTTCATGACTCCTCCCTTGTTATAATGCTTGATAAAAAGTCACATTTGTGTGTTTCTGTTCATCTTTTGATAGGTAAGTGTATGTAATAAGAAATTTGATTTCCTCTTCTTCAGAAATCAAGACTTCCAAGAAGTTGTCGTTGAAACTGAGGGGAAGCCTCCTCTTAGGTTTGCCTTGGCCTATGGCTTCAGAAATATTCAGAACATTGTCCAAAGAATTAAACGAGGCAAGTGTACCTACCACTTTGTAGAAATCATGGCCTGTCCATCTGGGTGCAACAATGGCGGAGGGCAGGTACGACCCAGTGGAGAGGAAACAATCAAAGATCGCCTAAAATTGGTAGAGCAGATATATGCTGGTCTCCCAAATATTGTCCCGGCACAATTTACAGAAGTGTCTCAGCTTTATAACGAATGGCTAGGAGGACCACACAGTGAAAAGTCAAAACAGTTTTTACACACAGAATATCATGAAATTGAAAAATCTACAAATGCACTAGCAATTAAATGGTAATTTTGAACTTTATTAGTATACCTGGGTGTTTAGATGGACTTGCAGAGTTGTTTTGTTTTTTACTTTTTTTTTGGCAGCTTCTGTTGCTTCTGCTTGTAGTTATATATATATATGTCTTGAAAATTTCATCTTCTTGAGAGAGAGAGGGGGGAAAGGAAAGTAGTTTTTGCAGTTCAAATTATTCTTATTGTTAGAGAAATCCCAAAGCATGATATCTGATGCAAGTGGTGTTTGCTTTTTATTTTCAACCGTGGATCTTTTTTGTTTCAAGAGATCATTTGATAATTCGCACATATTTTATATAATTATTATTTTTTTAAGCATAAATATTCATGTATTTGAGTTCCTATCAAAAAGATCTTTGGTAAGACTACTTGAACTTTTTTAAATTGAAAAAAAAAAAAGGAATTTTGTACATGTATGTGATTTTTAATATTTTAAACTGAGAAAAACTTGTTCCCACAAAAATAGGCTGATACGTGAAAGAAAATCAATTAAATTTACTAGTAATAACAGTAAAGAGCTTATAAAAGATTCTCTCATAGTAATCATCATTACTTATTTGTCTTGATGTTTTCTGTGTACTTTTTCTGATTTCCTCACCCGCCCTAAGCTACTTTATCCGACCTGTGGAGACGATTTATGCTGTGGGTCAGGAAGGTCCTTTGATGGAGGTTCCAGGACCAAACTCCAAGAGAGCCAACAATTTTATTAGAGACTTCCTTCAGGTAACCACGTCATGCTAGATTTACTTTATCAGTAACCTTTTGGTAGCTTTGTTTTATTTTTCATTCTGTGTTCATTCAAACATTCAGTTCATTAAAGTTATAGACTAATAATACAGGGATTTTATATTTCAACATTATATCAGCGATACTATTACTGAAGCTACACGTATTGAGAATAGAGTTGGCTATAGGTTGTTTTTTTTTTTGCCTATAAAGTCATCCATTTTCTGTTCAACTGACCAGCTACATCGACCACAGAAGGTTGAATCAAGCCCATTCCAAGAGCAAATTGCCAACATGCATAGATCTAATTTTTAATGTGATTAGAACGATGAATGGTGGGTAAAATGAGATACTTCTCTTTATGTCTTAAGATGTTCTTGTATTGAAGAAGATTCATCGTTCTAATGATGTTCTTGTGTTATATCACCTACCATGTATGTATAAATTATTCATTTCTTAATAATTGTGTCTTATTTTCCCACTTTGCCATTATCTATCATTAGGTCTTCATATATCGCTTGTTTTGGAAAAGTAAAGATGAACCTAGGAGGATAAAAATGGAGGACATAAAGAACGCATTTCTATCACATTCAGAGAGCAGCATAAGGAAAAGATTGAAATTATGTGCTGACTTCAAAAGGACAGGTAACTTTTCATAAAAATGATATTGGAAGATCAATATTTGTATGTGGAGGTGAGGAATCTTGCTTTTGTTTTATTTCCCTTTTTAATTTTAAATACTTTTTAAAGTGTGTCTTAGTAAGCCAATGAAACATAACAGCTACCTCATCTCTCATATGCATTCTAATTATCTACGGCTGTTTTAGCTGATTCTGTTTATTAGCTAAAAATATTGCATTAGTCAGTTGAATGTTACAATGGGATACAAAAAAAAAAAAAAAATTCCTGTTGGAAATTATGATGTCTGCTGAGACTTATCCTTTCTCACTATATTTTATTCTGTCGTAGGATTCATTTTAAATGTTATCTTCAGTATTATTAATCTGTCCTTTGGCCCAATGCCATATATTGATATTTGAAGGTTTTTCTCAGTAGTTGTTCTCTTCTGTGTAACATGTTCCGCGTGCCAGGTTTTTGTCAGAAGTGTTGGCTATGATGTCGTAAAGTAATGATATAATGTTTGAAAAGATAGTCGATGACTGTTTCTTATGGATGATCACTAAAAGAGACGTGATTGAAGTGTGTCAGCTTTTATGAAGAAGAAGAAGAAGAAGAAGAGGGAGGGGGAGAGAGAGGGAGAGGGAGAAGAAGAAGAAGAGTCATTGTTTTCATAGATTACATTTTTATTGTCTTTCATCAGGTATGGACTCAAACTGGTGGGTCCTAAAACCAGACTTTCGTCTTCCAACTGAAGAAGAAATCAGAGCCATGGTTTCCCCAGAGCAATGCTGTGCTTGGTACAGTCTTATTACTGCTGAACAAAGACTCAAGGTTAGCCTGCAGACAAATATTGTTCTTATTACTATATTCCGTCAAAATTTAAAAATAAAGTTGACAAGTATTTAGATTAAGAGTCATCTGTTCATTCGTTAATTTATATAAGAACATGAAAACTTGAATTTGAAGGCAGAGTTGACAACTTTGATAAAATCCAAATCTTGTAACACATGGTTCATTCATGGCATACTCCGTGACCATACCATTGAGGTCCAGTCTTTTCAGAATTTGATGAGACATACACAATGAATCAGCAAATCCTAACTTAAAGTTAGAAATACTTAATTTTAGCTTTGTGCATTTGCAGGATGCTGGCTATGGTGAAAAGTCCTTGTTTTCACCCGACGAAGAAAATGAGGAGGATGCTCAAACAAAGATAGACGATGAGGTTGGTGATTGTTGAAAATTGTATTATGAATTTTATTCTTATAAGTGATTGATATACATTTGCTACAAGCATATAGTTTTTAGATAAGAAAATGGATTCCTTTGTATTTTAAGTCAACAAGTCATTATCATTATAACAAATATGTATTAGTATCCTTTTCTCTCATATTATCTAGTTTATGTCTGTAGAGTTTATTGCTTTGTATCATGAAATGATATTAAGCATATTGAAGCATATTGCGACAATTCTCAACCAAATTTTATCTACCGTTTATCTAAGTTTTAGCATTTATTTAAATATGTATATATATATATATATATATTTTTTTTTTTTTTTTCTTTTTTTCTTTCATAAATCGATAATGCTGATTTGAAAAATGTCATATTAGGATGATATGCAGAAAAGTAATTGTATGTTTCTTACTCTTTAAAAAAAACTGAGGTTTTTCTTAAGAAACAGACCTGAAAAGACATCAGACATTCAGAGATAAAGGAGATGAGAATGCTTGATCAAAATTTATTGCAAAAAAATTTGAAATTTTTACTCTAATTGTTGATTGACTATCGAACTGTTTTGCATAATGACATTAGTTATATCAATTCCATGTAAAGAAGTAAAAGAAAAAAAATTCTCTTGTGTTTGCAGGTTCGGGCAGCGCCCTGGAATACAACACGTGCATACATTGCTGCCATGAAGGGAAAATGCCTATTGCAACTTACCGGGCTAGCTGATCCCACGGGCTGTGGAGAGGGATTTTCATACATCAAGGTCTTACAAGTTTTTATAAAGTTTTTATTTTGTTTAGATATCGACCTTTTTTAAACTATTGAAGAATCATTGAATAAGATGGAAGAAAAAGTAAAGGATGAAAATACAATATCACCATATTAAGATGCCCGAATCTTGTTTGGATTGAACTTTCTTCTGACTGGATACTAACGTTTAGTTACTTTTAGAGGAAAAGAAGCCAGCCTTTGACATGTGACTTGACTTACCTGACTTATTCCTCGTGATTTCTTGAGGAACATAGGGCCTTAACAACGCTCCTTCAGTGCAAACAGTTCTAGCAGGTTCTCCTCATTTCGGCCCATGGCCAGCAGCTTTCACCTCTGTGTTGATACTTCTGTACCAAGTCTGTTGTGGTCGAGCCCTTTTCTGCTTTCCTTGTTGGTTCCAGTCTAGACCCTGCCTGGTGACATTCAGTAGAGGTTTTCTTAATGTGTGGCTGATCCATCCCCATGTCCACTTGTTTACCACAGTTTGAATTGAGATTTGCCTCATCCTGTCCCATGGTTTCTCATTGGAGACACTTCTGGCTACTTGATATTGAGGATGTTTCTGAGACCTCTTAGAGTGAATGTCTGCAGTATGTGTTGGTATTTGTGATCCACCATTTTTCTGAACCATAGAGAACAGACATTCTTGTTAAATATCCAATTCTTATTATGAAGTGAGAGGGCTGTTGGGATTTAGATTTGTTGCTTAGTGTTGAAGGTGTGTCTTGCTTCGTTAATTCAGCTCTTGATTTCTGCATCTGTTCCTCCATCTCTACTGACAATACTGCACAGGTAAACAAACCTATCAACTTCCATGATATTTTCTTGATGGAGTCGCACCGGATCTAGCTTTTGTTGTTGATTCTCATGCCCGCTGTCTTCCCAATGTGTTAATTTAATGCCCAGTCTTCTCTGTTTCTTTGGCCACAAGGCATAGCTTTTCTTGAGCATCTTGCTGCTTGCGGGCTGACATAGCTTTTCTTAAGCACCTTGCCACTTGCTGGACAGAAGGCTTGTGTGATCTGTTTGTCCTCCAATCGCGTCATGAAAGTCCAGTAGGTTCGTGTCCACTTGTTCTAGTCAATCACCATCATGAAGATTGTCGGTGAGACTTATGTAGACAGCTATATTGGACCCTAGCTTGTTGAGGGAATGACTCCATCAGCTTCACATCATGTTTAATGATGGTGATAAGCTTTGGTAGAAAGCCATAATGATAATAAGTCTGTTCCCATGTGAAGGCCAACTCCCTATTAGCATCACTAAATACCTTACCACAGATTTCTCAATTTTGTGCCACAATTTTCCCAACCAGTGAGTCCATCTGTGTAATGCAGCAAACAGTATTGAAAGAAATTTTGTATCAACTATTACAGGTCCCAAATAAACCACAAGCGAAAGAGGAGACAAAAGAAACTCCAGTGAAAAAGACAGTAACAGGTACTGATGCTGACTTGCGAAGGCTCAACTTGCAGGATGCCAAACAGCTCCTTCGGAAGTTTGGAGTCCATGAGTCAGAGGTAGGCCACTGACCAAATTTTTTTTTTTTTGGGTGTTTTTTTGTTTTTGTTTTGTTGTTGCTTTTTATTTGATTTGGGTTTTTTTTTTTAAGTTGTGGAGATGGACATTTGCTTCTCAAGATGTCCCTGGTGAATTAAAATCAAATAAATAAAAATGTGTAAAAAGCTCAGCAAAACCCAATAAAAAGTAGAGAATTTTAAATGTGGTGAAATATCACAATCTTGCTGCATGATTCCATGACTGTTTAAATATATGCACAAAACACATGTAGTCTGTTAAATACTCTCCTACTTTTTGAACACATTAGTATTTTAATATAGGAAAGGAAGGTGTATGATCCTGCATGGTGAAGATTCGTGATACTGGTTGGAAGCTCAACGATGTTGACAAAAATTTCTCTAGGACGTAGGGTCTGGCTGGTTATTTGCATTAACAATCAATTTATTACTTATGAGCATTTAATAAGCAGTCAACATACACACAAACATATGTAAACACACACATTCACACACACATATTTTTGTGTAATAATTTGATGGGTAATTCAAATAACTGGCCCTCTAATCTAGAGAAATTTCTGTCAAAATCTTAAGCAAACAAAGGGAACATTGAAATAATGAAGCTGCTAGAAATATGCCAATCTGTGATGGTGAGAAGTAAATGTTCAATATCCATGTATATTTTGAATTACACATTTCTTTTAAAAAATCTACTGAGTTGCTCAAGCCAGCATCGGCAATGTTCTTATTGATAGATTAAAAAGTAAACGGGTTGTTTTACATTGCAGATCAAGAAATTGTCCAGATGGGAAGTTATTGATGTTGTGAGGACCATGTCAACAGAGCAGGCCAAACAAGGACAAGATGAGACAGGTATATTCATCATACACCTTGTGGTCGAGGACCACCCTGTATGAAGAGTTGTCACAAAGAATTACTGTCTCCTTGAAGCTGCTGTGATTGTAAAAAACAATGAAAAGCCATGGTCAGGTCAAGACTCCCAGAAATAGCCTCTGAATCGTCTAACTTGATGGCTGGGTGTGAAATAAAGCATGCTAATTAAAACTTCAACAAGGGAAAACACTAAAAAGCCTGTGTCGATTGAAGAGGAAGAATTTTTAGTATGATGAGCTTGACAACTAAATGATATAATTTTGGATAGAGACTTTTTAAAGTTGAAATAGCCATGTCTTGTTCTCAGTGAAAAGAAATCAAAATAATCGGATCATAATTAAGCGAGTTTATATTTATGATGTCCAATGCTTAGTGAAAAATGGAAATTCAAGCTGTAGTTATTTCTCTAAACCTGTCTCCTCATCTTTATCAGGCTGGGTGAAATTCGCACGAGGAAACCGATATTCTGCTGCAGAACATATGGAGAGATATAAGGATGAGTGTCAGAGAATTTTTGATCTACAGAACAGGTATGATTGTGTTAAGCAATTCAGTATTTCAGTTTTGTAAAGTTTCTTACAATTTGTATTATTTGTCATACATGCCAAATTTAAATAAAGTACCTATAACTAGGATTTTTTGTGTGTTTCAAATATTATATACATAAAACCATATACATAAGACTCAGGAATCAGACTCTTTTTACTGAAGTGGACAGGATGAAGTTTACAAAAAAAAAAGTGAACAATTTGGTGTTTGAAATGCTGTGATTTTTACAAAAATGCCTATTCTGATTGCTGAAGGATAAGTACTTTGTGGTTTGGGGTTTTTAGGGGTACTTTTGTTTTGACTTGCATTTAGTGTGCATTTTTTAAAATTGTTTTTTTCTCTTGTTTTGTGTGTTTGGTGAATATTTTTGGATTTCTTGTTGCCATATTTCATTTGGAGAATGAATGAGTGTGAGTTGATTGATTGTTGCCATTTTTTATTGTCTTATTTGTTCTTAAGTTGCTTTGATTTATTATTCCTTTTTTTTTGTCATAGTTGGTTTGGGCCTTTTCCCAATTTCAGAGAATGTGTCATTGGACGAGATGGTGTTTTAAAAAAAATTTTTGTAGTTCTTTTATATATGGAAAGGGAATTGTTAGTTTCATTGGGTTGTTTTGTTTGTTTTTTTTTAAAGTATTTTATGGTTGTTTTGTTTAGCTTTGGTTGTTTTTTGTTTTTTTTTTGTTTTTTTTTGTTTTGGTTTTTGAAGTTTTTTTTAAAGTTTTTTTGTTTGGTTGTTTTTTTATTTTATTTTAGGGGCTATGTTGTGTTATGCCGATGGGGGATGGGAGTGTAGGGTGTTGGGGCCGTTGTTTATTTTATGTTACTACAGTCTTCATTATCTGACAGTTTGATGAACCTTTCCAATATCAAACAGAGTGTTGGCTTCCACTGAGACTCTTTCCACGGATGAGGAATCAACATCAGGTGATGATTCTGACTTTGAGGAAATGGGAAAGAACATCGAAAGCATGCTGTCCAACAAGAAAACTAGTACACAGGCAAGGATGAAAAATGAATTATTGCTTGTATAACTTTCCACTTCTTTTAATAGGGTGCCCCTGAATTCATATAGAATTAAACATTTGGGGAGGTTTAGAGAGGGGGGGGGGGAGGGGGAGGGGCGGCGATTATTTTGTAAACCTAGTCAGATAATCATGATAGACCCCTCCTTACCTCAAAGCGATCACTACCTTTTTTTTTTTTTTTTAATCAAGGAAAGATGTTGCCAAGGCAGTCAGTCAGTTTCTGCTCTCCTAGACCTTTTATTTGTTACATTTCATATTGTGATAATGATGACTTTGTCAATTGGCCTTTAATTGATGGAGGGGATCATTATCTAATGACAGCATCCAAGAAAATTGCCTGCATTCAATGATTTCATGATATATCAGTAACTACATATTTATTGTCAAGTCTGATTGTAAAGTATCAAAGCAAACTGGGTATATTTATGCGTACAATATGTTTGCAGTTATCCCAAGAAAAAGAGGAGCAAGAGAGAAGAGAGTTACAACGGATGCTGAAAGGAGAATTACAGGATAAAGACAAGAAAGCAAAGCCACCTTCAGCTTCTTCTAAAGATGATGAATTGATGGTAAGAACTGTTTTATTCCCCAATTTCATTTTTCTTGTATTTCACTAGTCTGATACATATGTTTTCAATTTGATTTAACGACAATGTTTTAATGATGGTAAGGCTCTTTCCCATATTTCTCCTTTAAAAATTTTTGCTTTAAGATATAGCCACATGCATTTAGATATATGCGTTGCGGAGCAAATAGTAATACACTCAACAATCATGTTCCCACTATTGGTATTCTTGCCCAATTAGAGTATTATTATCAAGTTTGTTTTTTGTTTTGTGTGTTTGTTTGTTTTTTTCCAGATTAATGCATAGAGAAGCTTAGATATAATTTCTATGCCCATTTTCTTTATACAGCAACATAGGAGTCGTAAACTAAAAATTGTCAGAACTTTCAATGATGACACAGGCCGTCAGTACCAGAGGTCGGAAATTATCAGTAACCCTGTGGTTATTGATACGTATCTTAGAATTCGACAAACCAGGGATCTCAATTTTATGTAAGCATATTTTCTTCTTTTTGAATCTTTGAAATTTCCTGACAGGAGTTGAGGAGAAAAAGGTTTTTATTCAGTTGATTGGAAAGTATGTGGGTTCCTGCAGCTTTCTCTGAACTTACTTACACTGATAATACTTCACCCTTCTTTTTTATTCCATTCAAATTGTTTAAAATCCTTTTAATATTTTTTGGTAGATATCAATCCATTAATTTGTTCTTTCATCACAAATACTCTTTTCTCCTCATTCATGGGTCTTGATCAGTGCTCATAGAAGTGAAAGGAAACTTTTAATAAAAAAAAAAAAGAAAAGAAAAAAGAAAAAAAAAAAAGGCTTTTAAAGAATACGAAAAAAACTTACTCATGCTTTATGAAATGTTATTTGCATGCAAGAGAGAGATACAATTTCTTTCTGTATAAAAATGTTCATTGATCATATCAGAAATGGCTGTAGTCAAATGTGGAAGAATCAATATTTCCTGGTGCACATTTCTCATTGTGTTAAAACAGTAAACAGTTTGCTGCCATAGATGATCAACAGAAAGAGGAAATGAGGAAGGAGCGACGCAGGATACAGGAACAATTGAGACGTATCAAGCGCAACCAGCAAAAGCCACCAACGACTGCACCAATACCCAAAAAGAAACCCAAGAAAGAAAAGGAACAATTAATTAAGGCCTCTAAGGTACAGTCTCTTTTAGTTTTTTCAGATAAGAAGGAAAAAAAATTGTTAGATTTCCATTTCATCATGACATTTTTCATATTTGAGTAAAAATTGTTTGTATTTGAAAATTATTTTTTACTTTTGAAAGTTGCATATATTGGAAAACTTCATTAAGTTATTCAATTATTAATCTTATTATTTTTTAACTTCTATGTTGATTTTATAGTACATTTTTTCAGATAATGAGAGAGTATTTGCCCATGCTCTATATAATTCTTCTTTGTCTTTTTTCTTTTAGTTTTCCTTTTTGTTGTTTTTTTTGTTTGTTGTTTTTTGTTTTGTTTTTTTTGGGGGGGTTGTTTTTCTTTTTTGTTTTTGTTGGGTTTTTTTTTTTCTTTTTGAAGATTTGTGTAGATGAGCAGTGAGATAATGATCATTGTTCAATTTCTGTTGTAGGTTGTAAGAAAATAAATTTAATCAATGTTGGAAAATTCAGCACTCCAGTGGTAAATAATATAGAAATGGCATTCCAGATTATGGCAGTGACAGTTTTCACTTTACTTGCTTCCTTTATTCCATATCTCATTCAAAAAATTTTATTCTCGGCACAATGAAAGGGTCCTGAAGCATTCCAATAATTTCCAAGCTTCTATTTGTCAAAGCCACTCAATTGGATTATTTCATTTGCGCATGAGTTTTTGTAGCTGTATAGCTCTCTCATAATTTCATCGTAATTTGATCCCATACTTGTATCACTTTATCCCCAAATAACAGTCAATGTTGTTTTTATAAATGCAAAAAAAAAGTGTAAAAATACAAGAGTGAGAAAGGAAGAAAAACAAAAATTTATTTCCAAATACCTTAAACTTGAAAATGTCTTTTGGGAACAATTAACACAAAATAAATGCAGTTATTGAGAAAATAACCAAAGTGAAAAGGTGTAACTTTACCGAAAAAGGGTTTCTCTTGAGATCTTCAAGTCCAAAAATTGTTCAGATGTTCGTTTAATTGGGTTTTTTTTTTTGCCATTTTGAGAAGGGTTTTGTTTTCTTGCTTTGTTTTGGGGTTGTTTTTTTTTGTTGTTTTAATTTTTTTTTTTTTTTTTTTTTTTTTTTTTTTTTTTTTTTTTTTTTTTTTTTTTTTTTTTTTTTTT
>JBBPCV010423021.1:0-11919 GCA_037974505.1 Plocamopherus tilesii
TTAGAAATCCGATGACAATCAACCATCAAGAGATTCAGTCAAGTTATTTATTCCAAAAGATGGCAACATTTTTTACCTCCCCTTTCTGGACAATCAATTAAGAACTTACTTTTGGAGCCACCACTGTTGGAGCCACTTGGTGGCTGCACACGGGGGTTGGGGCATTTCTTGCTGTCGGATTTACGCCTCTGGCCTCCGGGACAGTAATGGATATAACGGCCATGTAATAAATACCAGATGATATGAGAAGGAACACGGGTGCTGTCGACCTTCAAGGAATCGGGGATGGCGCCTGGCACGGAAACGGGGATAGCCGTGGTAGGACCATGGTGTTTGTGGCTTACCTAGAGAAAGATTGCAGTTTTTAGTAATTTCACTAGACATCAGGATAGCATTGTGTGTCTCAGTGTGTATATATGTTTCTTTGTCTGTGTATGTCCGTTTCTGTGACTGTGTGTGTCGGTTTCTGTGTCCTTCATGTGTGTGCTTTAGTCTCTATGTCGTATGCCTATGTGTGTGTAAGCGCCTGTGTGTTTCTGTGTGCTTCTGTGTGTCTGTATATGTCTGTGTGTCGGTTTTAATTCGTTCTTTAATTTGATTCGAGATAAACATAGGATGTGGATTATACAGAAGTAGAACTTTTTAATAACTGCGCCGAATGTCTACTGTACAAGCTTCTGTGTGTTCTACATAGTAGGCCTTGACATAGGGTCACCTCGAAACATCCTGTCCAAGAGGTTTCTAATCCCTTGAGGACCATCAGTAGGACTCAGTTGTTTTTCATTGCTTGATTTACTTACGTATATCCGGGAAGTAAACCCACATAATAGTCATGCTCCTAAAGATTTGTTTGTTTGTTGTTGTTTTTTTTCATTTTGAAAATAACACGTTTTTCAAAGGAGATTTGTTTACACTGATCTTTTAATGGATAGACTGTGTTTACAATGAGTTGAATTGAAGTGTGTCTGACAGTTATAAGTAACGGATATTTTAGATATTAAAAATGAGTTCTTATCAGTCTACTCGACCAGAGGGATTCCAGAAGAAAACATGGGCAAGAAAGACGACCGTGATTCGTTTTACTGTAAGTTATCCTGCCAGGTACGTCGAGACGTTTTCTTTTGTCATTGGTTGTGGGTTGTTTTATTTTCTTAGTCTCCCTCTCTGCCTCGTTTTCGTTCCAGTCGTGTTTTCCAAAACTCTGTAGCTCGAAACAGGGCAGCAGAAAATTATACCAGAAAGTAGACAACCTTGACAGGCTTCAAGTTAAAGAAAGGCTTTGTGCTGGATATTAAGCGCAATAATCAAACTAATACGAGAAGCTAAAAAATTAAATATATAATTAAACAAAATAAAGAACTTATTTTTAAACTTCTAAGAGTTCCAGCGCTGTCTTCAATGTTTCTTGACAATGATGTTGATAATAATGATGATGGTGATGATGATGGTGATGATAATGATGGTGATGATGATGATGATGATGATGAGAATGATGATGATGTTGACGATGATGATGATGACGATGATGATGATGATGAGAATGATGATGATGGTGATGATGATGATGATGTTGATGATGATGACGATGATGATGAGGATGATGATGATGATGATGATGAAGGTGGTGATGGTGGTGGTGGATGACGATGATGATAATAATGATGATGATGATGATGATGGGAGGAGGATGATGATGATGATGATGATGATGATAATTCATGGTGATGATGATAATGATGATGGTGAAGATAACTGGCAAAATCAAATGTTTATAAAATCAATTAAGATATAAAATTGGAGAAATGAGAAAAAGAGGGAGTACTTTTTATATTGTTTTATACCTAGAAATTTACATATAACATTACCGGCATGTTTCTTGACTAAGAAATTCAAGGGAGATAAAATTAGGACAAATTAAATGTTACAATGACTAAAACGATTTTGCCACAGCTGTCTCTGGAACGAACAATACATTTAAAGATTTAATCTAACGATCGTTCTCTCCCTTGCCAATTGCTGCAATGTATAGCGAAATACATGTAACATATCGATTTGTTTCTTCCTTGATTTATTTGGTCATAATTCTGTTGTTTGAAAATTAAATTATATTCATATTATCTCCTTAGTTTTTTCGTGTTTTATTTTTTTTATTTTTTTTTAATTTTTTTTGCTTTTTGAATTGTTGTTTTGATTTTGTTAATTTTGTGTCTTTTATGAGAGAGTGACAGAGTGTGTGTGTGTGTGTGTGTGTGTGTGTGTGCGTGTGCATGGGTGTGTGTACGTGTGTGTGTGTGTGTGTGTGTGTGTGTGTGTGTGCGTGTGCGTATATGTGCAAGATTGTTTTCATTTTGTGGGTTGGGCCTGGATGACATATTTAATTTGTTTGGTTTCTAGTTGTTAATGAGTTTTTTGTTTTTTTTTGTTTTGTTTTCCTAATTGCCAAATGTTAGGACTTTCCTAATGTAAGGCTTGTTTTGTTTTGGTTTTTGTTTCTTGTTATGCTTTGTTTTGTCTGTTGTAGGGTTTTTGTGAGTCATTTTATTTTAAGTTGCTTTTTGTTTTGTTTTTTGTCTTTGGGGTTATGGGTTAGGGTTAGGGGGTTGGGTGTGTTGTTTATTTCTCTTTACTTTTCATTCTTCTTCTTCTTTCTTCTTCTCTTTTCTCGCATTTAAGTTCACATTTTTTAGGAGACAAGTGATGGTGTTGTCAGAGAGCGATGGCAAACTAAAAGTATAGTGACTTCTTGACTTTATTCTATGACTAGGCGGTAACGGTACGGTTTTCGGTACTATAAATAATAAACACCATGGTAAGGAGTAAGGAAAAGGAAACGATAAATAATGAACACCATGGTAAGGAGTAAGGAAAAGGAAACTATAAATAATGAACACCATGGCAAGGAGTAAGGAAAACGAAACTATAAATAATGAATACCATGGTAAGGAGTAAGGATAACGAAACTATAAATAATGAACACCATGGTAAAGAGTAAGTATAACGAAACTATAAATAATGAACACCATGGTAAAGAGTAATCAACCACAGATCTGTCACAGTTCCTTCTTCTTTTTTTTCAGAACCGATGAAATGCAGAAGATTGTCATGCTTCATTCTGGGCAAATTGTAAATATCAAGTTCTGTCATCCAAGATTTCTTGTCAGCAAGTGGGAAAGCCTTCACAGCAACATATCTACGGAGGAAAAATTTTCACTTTTCATTGGTAAACTTGAAAGGACTGAATAGTTTCATAATATTTACCACAAAGTTCGCTAGCATCAATTAAACCATAAGGAAGATTGGCAGATATGCCTAAACAAAAGAAAAAAGTCTCTGACAAAACTTCCATTCAAAAATGAATCTACTTACTGATCCATCAACTGTGCTTTCCACACATAGCCAAATCTCCCCTTGGCTTTTTGCTCTATCAGCTGTACGCTCAAAGATGTCTGAGATGGAGTTTGCGCCAAATTTGGATCCATAGTAGGGAGCTGTTGATGGCCTGGGTGCCGCTGGTGTCGACGCCACAAGAAGAATACGCTGACAATGATTATGACGCCACACAAGATGGGGAGTATTGATATTAGGACAACTTTTAGGCGTTGATCATCACCAGGCCTCCTGAGTACCCTATCTGTGGGTACCACAAAGTGATTTTTCAAAGTTGATAAATTGATTAATAAATGATACAGTCAAAAAGAGCTTGTTGAAACAGGAAAATTGGTACTTTATTTTTTAAAATCGGACAAAAATGAAAAAAGTTATGAATTTTTAAAGATTTACAGGACTTAGAATATTTTTGGCATTTCGCATAGTGTCGAAAATTTCGAAATTGACACCGCAATAAAATCAAAACAATACATTCAAAGCCTGTAATAAATTGTGATCTTCATCTTCACATACCATACATTGAGTGCAAGAAATATTATATCTATACAAAGAATAATAAAAAGTCAAGGGCATGTCAAAATTGATTAATAAAACAAAAAAATTAAGAAAAATCGTGGGAATTCGGAGATAGAGGCCAACTTTGAAATTTTTTATCATCATATTCATTTGAGCTATCAATATCAAACTTTCAGGATCCTTTCTCCTGCATATAGAGACTCAGTACAAGAAATATAAGTACTATAGATATAATATGTTTTCATTTATGAACGGATGAAATCTGGGGAAAATGCCGTTTTGAGCATGAGGAAGAAAAAAAAGTCGAAAAAGTGAAAAAAAATTTTTTTTCTCATTATCCCTCTATCCTTTTCTTATCATTTAAGACACATGGAAATATGATTAGAAACTGAATATGTGACATTTATACTAAGTGAAATTGATATAAATGGGAAATATAATAAATAATGGGCAAATTATTATAAAAATTGATATCTCTGCGATGGATGCAGAGATCACACAACATTAAGTCACATGGACCTTTTCTCCACCATGTAGAGACTCAGTATAAGAAACATAAGCACTACAGACATTATATCTTTTCATTTCTTATTTATATGCCATTTCGTGTTTGAGCATGAGGGAGAAAAAAAGTTGAAAAACTGGAGGAAAAAAAAACCCCCAAAAAATAAAAAACATTTTTTTAAATTTTCCCTCTATCCTTTTCTTATCAAGTAAAATGCACATGATGGAAAGTAAATGAATTTCTGACATTTCTACTGAGTGAAATTGATATACAGTGAATGGGAAATGTGATGAATATTAGGCAAATATTAAAAATTGGTTATATTTGCGATGGATCCAGAAATACATAAAGCCACAGGGGCCCAATCGTAACATTCATACTATTCACAGTATAATGAAAATGAAATGCAAACTCAAGTAATGCATCTTAAGAAACAAATAATTGAAATTAAGCAGCAATTAAAAACCATTCATTTTAAATTTAAAAATTCAAGTGATCATATTATAAAAGAAGGAAAAATAAAGAAAGATTACTGTATGATTCTACGGTAATAAACTTAAGACATAGCACTTTTAGCAGGCCTATAAAAGTAATAGTAGGCTAGTAGTGCAGTATATAAATATACAAATATAATTATTAATATTCGTCAAGAAAGGTAAAAAGTTACATAGAAGACATGAATTTACAGTACATAATCTGTACAGTTCGTGGCATATATTTATATAGCATATCAAGTAATAATCATCATCAGGATGAAATTTTTTCTACAGCAGCCGTCTTCGCTTGTTGGGAGGAGGAAGTGGTGAGGGTTCAAAGCCTAAAAATTCACATAGTCTACCATAAAGAGTTTTGATGTTTCCAGTTAATCCAATATTTTGACCTAAAATTAGTTTTCTATATTTTATCTGATCTTTCAATTTACTAAGGGCATTAGGTTGACATAAAAGCTCATCTAATTCTTGTTTTGTTTCACAAAGCCCGCCTTGAAGAATTAATGCATTAAGTGCTGAATTTTTCTCTTCCATTTGTTTTAATTCTTTTACATCTTTTTCTTTGCAATTGTTTATAATTCTTTCCTTTATCTTCAATTTCACTTCTTCTTCCCTATCCCTACTTCTCTTTTTCCATTTCAGTGAATGTTTTCTAGCCCTATCAATCAAAACTTTGCTCTTTCCTCTACTCTTCTTTTGGATCCAACTAACTGTTTTGTTTCTTTTCCACATATTCAAAGTGGTTCTTAAGTGCAAGGAGGCATATCTTCTTTTGTTAATGTCATAGTCTAAATCTCCAAATATTCTTTCACCTACAAGATTTGTGATTGGGCATGAATTTAAAAGCTTTTTTACATTTTCATTGAGACTACCACTGTAAATTCCCCCGTCCAAAAAATCGTCTAGTTGACGCTCTAAAACAAGTTTAGATTGTGTTGACAATTCTATTAATACATCTTTAACAAGTTCTTTGTCACACTCAGGAGAAGATAGAAATTCTATAAAATTATCTTTTTCAATTACAAATTTTTCTTCAAAGACTGATGAAATATTCTGTATATCAACATCAGATCTATCGTCTGATGTCCATTTACCTAAAACTGAACTCATTTTAGAAACATATGAAGGAAATTCAGCATAGGCAGTTTGGCTGTTCATTAACTTCCAGTAAGGTCCAGTAAAATTGATTTGAAACAGAGCAATTGCTGAGACAATTGAAAGTATATTTTGATCCCTTACATCTGCTAACAAGCTTTGAATTTTAAGGTTGGAATGACTGACATGTTTAGATAAAAATTCTTTTATATCATCATGGTGAAAAATTAAAGCATGGGCATTTTCAAAGAGATTGTTAAATCTGTTGCTTCTATAGCTAGTGAATTTTGATGGTTTGCTTTTTAAAGAACAGAATGCCAGCCACTCTTCCCTACAGCCACACTTTTCATCACCCCTTGGGCCAAAAATGTCTGATGCCATTCTAATGGCTCTTATTGCTGCTGATTCTTTAGAACCTGAAAACTTATATTTAAATGTTTCTTTTGCATCTCTACCTAATGTTTCATACTCTTTTTCAATTTTATTTAGTGCTTTTTCAGCTGCAGTAACTAGGCCCAAAAGAAAGTGAGCATTGCAAAATAAAAATTGTATAGTTTCTTCACTACCTAACAGCTCCTGTTTAAAATCTAAAACTTTTTTGTCAAAACATTTCATAACTGCAGCTCGATCTGACATCAAACATTTCATTTTTCTTAATACTTCTTTGAACATTTCTTCTTTTGATGTTTCTGTATTTGAACTATAAATTTCACACAAATCATCTAAAACTTCAATGGTTTTTTCTAATAAAGTCTCAGCATCATCTCTGGCAACCTCTGTAAACCCTAATGACATTGTTCTTTTATCATCTAAAACTATATGCCTTTCTAGATAATGTTTTTTCTGACGAGATGTACCATCTGTTGCCAGAGTGAAATGTTCACTCTCCTGAAGAGTTTCAAGTACCTGACTTTGGGCTATATGGTATGCCTCACTAGCAAAATTCAAAATAGTAGACGTGCTGGGAAGTTCATCTAAATTTATCTTTTTTTTAAACAAATGTCTGCTGATTATTTGAACTGCCTTAGAACAATTTTGAGCTGGCAAATTAGCTTCGCCCATTAGGGCCATATATGTGAGTCTGACATCAGAACTGAATCTGTTATGAGTATCATCTTTAAGTTTAATATCCTTCTCATTTTCATTGTCTAAGATTTTTATCAGGGAACTCTTTTCAGAGGCAAGATTTTTGTACTTTGATTTTAATGTTTGTTCTCTTTTAAGTGATTTATTTGAAGTTTAAGTTGTCTTATAGTTGTTTCTTTATCCTCTATCTGGTTTTCTTTCTCAGCCACTTTACTTATAGTAGTCAATTCTATTTCCTTGGCTTCCTCCTTTATCTTCTTCTTTTTTTTTTAATCTGCTCTTTCACATATTTTTTAAGAAAATTGTTTCTTTTGTAGAGTTTTGATTTTTTCACTTCAGCTAGTTCAGCTTTCAATTTCAAATTTTGAATTTTCTGTTCATTTTTCTCAGATCTCATTTTCTCAATATCATTTGATCTTGCTAACAAAACATCTCTCTCTTCTCTCAAAACTTCAACTTTCAATTTCTCATTTTTAATTTCATCTACTTTCTTATCTAATTCTTTCTTTGTGCTCAAAAATTTCTTTTCTAATTCTTTATAATTCATTTTGCAACTGCATTTTGTTGAAGTTGACTCACTCTTCACCCCTCCTTCCAAACTAAACGGCTGCAACAAAAAATCGGCTAACTCTGTCTTCTGGCCTCGTCTTTGATAATTTTTAACTATCTTTGAAATTTTGTCTAACTTTCTCTTAACTTGAGGATATGTAAAATCTATCTTGCTTAAACATCTAATCCAATTAACTAAAAAGGTTAAAGGTTGATTCTCTTTAACTCTAAAATGATCTAAGGAAATAAAAACATCATTTGAAATAACCCCCCCTCCTCCACTAACATACTGTGCCGGGTCCCCAAAAAGAATATGCCGGTTTAATCCCAAGGCCAAAAGTGCTGTTGGAAGGCTGCCATCACCTATGGTTATGATGGTTTGGTGGCTTTTAGAGATGTCTCCAGACTTGTGCAGGGCTGCGACGGATTTTGAAATATAATATTTCAGCTTTGATACCGTTGCTTCAGCTCCCGGAAAGAGCCTCTGGAACCATGATAGGACCTGTGATGAGAGAAAAAAAATCAAATACTCTATTAAGTCCCTCACGTTAAAGGTATAAAAAAGTTCACTGTATGAAAAAAGAAAAGCAGTGGCCATGCTGGGGGTAAAGGCATGCTTTTAGGACGTAGAGGAGACAGGACCTAAAAGAATTACATCATATAAAATGCAGTATTTCATACTTATTGAGTATTGAAATTGCATTTGCCTTTAGAAGAATAAAATACCGCTATAATAAAATTTTACACAATATTCATGAAGTGAATAAATATGAGTATCTGTGTAGGCGTACTGCAAGAGATGTATAGTGTACTAAACCATCTAGATTGAAAATAAAAATTGTTTTGCACTGTCATTAAAACTTAATGTATAATATATTTTATTTCTTATCTTGCATACCATCACCTCTGTTGTATTTTCGTAAGATGAATAGTCATTTCTACTCAACGTCACAGCTTTATTGGAGTTGAAGACTAAGCACTCAAATCTTCCCTCTCCCCCAGAAAAAACATATTTTCCCCAAGTTAAGCCGGAACGACTGGGGATCGAACCCAGCACCATTGGCTTAGTTGGCAAGCGCCTACCCAACTGAGCTATTCAGCCCCCCAATGAAATGATCCTTCAACGCCACATCCCCCAAATAAAATTATTCAAAGTTCAGATCTTAATAACTGTACCTCATCCCATGATGAGCATTTCTCTGTCTTCAAGCAAAGAAGCTGAAGGAGGACTTTCTCCGTGAGGACAGCAATATTTGGAAGCGACTTCCGACGCCCTTGTCCAGTCTTGCAAAAATTATCCTTCAAAGCTTCATATATATGATCGTCTGTGAAGAAAAAAAGGGGGAAATTAATACATACCGTAAATTATGATATGCCGGTTATAATTTCATTTATCATTCTCGCCGAAAAAAATAAATACAATAAAATTATGTATACCAGAAGCTTACCTTAAATTATAAGGGCCCCTCTCTCTAATTATATTTCCCTACATCAATGTAGTACCATACATATATTTTTGTTAATTAAAATATATAAAATCATGAACATAAATGAACAATAACTAAATAAAATGACCCATTTTCGGTTCTAAATATAATGCGAGTTCCAAGGTGTACTTAATGTGTTCCGTATAAAAATAAAAAGATCCAACATTTGACATTTCCAGTCAACAACCATGGCTTTCGGAACTATCGTAAACCCTGATTCAATATTTCTAGATCTCCCGTCAAGACCATCTTAAGATAGAATCATGTCATTATATTATATATGTGTTGAGAGCAACTTGAAATTACGTTGTGTGAAGTTTATTTAGCTAAGAAGTGATCATAGACAACAAGAAGGCGACTGATAAAACCGAATCGAGCAAGCGATAGAAACTCGTCACATTTGGTAAACTCCACCCCCGGCTAGATTCACAATAATTCCAATGATAAGGACAAATGAACGAAAAAGAAACCTCAAAAACAAGGAAATAGAATGTAAAAAGGTAAAATACTCATGTAATGAGGAAGTAAAAGGTGCTAAAACAGCAGTGAAATAATCTATATCATTTGGTGGTGGGTCGTTGGGAATGTCGAACGAGGAGGGGGTAGCGTCGCCGGCTGGAACAGCCATGCTGGGTCAGAAGTAAGCAAAGATGTCGGCTCAGGGCACGCCATCGGCCTATAAAGGGTGGTGTAAACAATACGTTTTTACTTAACAATTCACAGTTTATGATATTAAATTGAATAAAAATATAAAGTTAAATGATAGATCTAATAATACAGGGGAGTTAACATTCATATTTCACAAACAACATCGCTTTTTAGACGTTTCAAAGTCTTTACTTACGTTTTTCTCCGACTTCGACGACCTCTTCCCAGGGTTAACGGGCATGGAATGAAACTGCAACTTTTCTTCTTTCCGGTGGTGAAAACCGTTTGCTGATTGGTCGAGAATTGTTACGACAATCTAAAATTTAGTATGGGAGGTCCTCCCGAAAAACGCCGAGTCGGGCGCCTGCCGACTGGCCCGCCGATCGTAAATATAGTTTTTACCGTGTCCGTGAATAAAAATGAAGGCATCATTTTTGTTTTTTTCTTGAAAACATGAAAGAACATGACACATACGTTTTGTTTATAATTTTTTATTGGCACACATGACGTACAAATGACGAAAAACACAGTTTGAAGACCACGACATATCACAAACTGGGACACAGCGAACAGCTTTCCACCGCGTAAGGCGATCACTTTGTGGTACCTACTATCTGTAATTCCTGGGTTGACATTATAACCTTCTACGACAGTCTTCTCCTCAACGGGTTCATGAAAGAACAGTTTGTTACACATGTCTCCATCACAACAGCAAAAGAAGACTCCCGATAATGGACGTTTATTGACACATCTTGTCTTATTGATACATCTGGATAATCAAAAGATAAAAGATACCAAAACTTGATTCACAACAACAAAGATATTTAAACCTAGTCATTGCATTTTTTATTTTATAAAGCATACAGAGCATGGTAGTAAGAACGCTCTGCTTGCCTCGGCGAGATAATTCGGTGTCACTGTCCCGGGTTCAATTCTCAGTGGAACTACACATTTTTCTTCCTTATGTTTCCTATTTTTCTTTATTTAATTCTTCCCTCTATATTTGTAAATATTTTCTGTGGGGCTTTCATAATTTGTCTAGATCTAGTGTGTTAGATCTAATAATTTCTTTGTCTTATAGAGCATGCCTATGGTAGCAAACCCATTCAAACACACTTGGCATTGGACTCAACAACTTCACTGAACAGGTAATGTAAGTAAGTTAAGGTAGGTAGGACATCTCTCACAATAATTCTCACCAATTTCCTCATGGTCCCAGCAAATTTAAAAGTAGCAATATATATACACACACACTTATGTCTGGTGATATTTTTGTAAGTTTTAAGTAGCAATATATATAAACATACCCTTCAGTCTGATGATATTTTTTTTTACTGTTGGACAAGTGCAACTTGGTTTTGTAATCCTTCTGTAACTTATAACAGATATATTTAAATCTGAGTGAATGCATTCTTATTTAGAAAGTGTAGCACATTTGAAATTCTTCAAATGGATAGTCAGGCTATTTATATTATCAGATAGCTAAAGCATAAATATATAGTCTTGGACCTTGTAAGCTCATGATTTCGAATAAAGATCTTTGTTTGAAGTGTGCTCTTGCATAACATTTATGCATCATATATAAGTATCTTCGAGCACATTCATGTCCAGTTCTTAATTTTATACTAATTCATCTTAATTGGAATATAAAAATACAATATAATGACAGAAGCTTTGTCCAAACACTGTAATACTCTTAAAGGGTTTTGACTGCTTCTAGTGTACATAAATGTAAATCTTAAATTCCCCACATATTAGATTGCACACACATATATCACCTTTCTTTGTTGAAATGACAGCACACATGCCACTTACTTATTATAGCCCAAGAATGCAAGAAAAAAAATTAGTTCTGATACACAGATTTAGATAGTTGTAGCAAGCTCCCAATGGCAATATGAAAACTATTATAAAGCAAGGAATTTAATAGATAATATCAGTTTCAGTAGAACTCTTGGAGTTAGATTTTATTTCTTGTTGCTATAATTTAACTTCTAGCATTGAACTTGTACCCTGAGAAAGCTTCAGCACACACCTAGTACACTACTCCAGGCAACAGTAAGCCTCCCCTGATCACTTTGTCCTGAGAAGATTCTGATGTAGATTCTGACGTCAGCCCATATGGTTATCAGGAAAATACATTGGTTTTCGTTTT
>JBBPCV010424130.1:0-11919 GCA_037974505.1 Plocamopherus tilesii
ATACAAAAAAAAAAAAAAAAAAAAGAAAAAAAGCCCAACAAAAAAACAAAACAAAACAAAAAGAAAAAAAAATCAAAACACAATATCCCTCTGTCAATGTCAATAAAAAAAAACACAATCCCCCCCTCTCAATGAAAAAAATGGCACCAACCCGACTACATGAGTCTGCATTTGAACAGCCTTCAAAAAGCATCTATACTATAAATTAGAATGGCTTGATTTTGTTTACAAGACTGGTAGAAATGACAGTAATACTAATAGCATCAATTTATAAATTGTCAATCCTTTAAGAAATCCATTCTTTTCCTTTTCACTACTGCACTTGTGCTTTGTGTTTCAGACTGCCAGTGAGTTGCACAACTGTTAACTCCTTGTTCTGCACATTTAATAAATGTCTAACACACATGTATTATCAATAAATCATGTGCCCACAACACTTTGAGATCTAAAATGATATAATAGCGTATGTCACAACATTGCACCCCATTTTTCAAAGGAGAATTTTGCGCACCTAAAGGTGAGGCAGGCTATGAAGGTAATAGTTCAATTCTGACCATTTATGGTTTGAAACACAAGAAAATCATCAGAATGAGATCTTTCTGAAAGTCAATGTTGGGTATAAAATGATGATTAATAAATAAAACTTTTTTTTGGACAATAATTCAGCAAACTAAATCCCCATTTTCTCAAAACATTATCTTTCAACCCACCCCATATCTGTCTTTCATGAAATCCTATCATAGAATCCAACCAATATCAATTAGCTTGGTAAAAAAATCAAAGACCAAACCCTGGGCTTTTTCAGCATTTGTATGACTTATGAGCTAATCTAGATTCCATTCTGAAGAATCAGGTCCTATGCACACATGATGTGAACCAAAATACATATAACAAAAAAAGTCACAACTGCCAATGCATCATACTGCACACATGATATCTATAGCAAACATTTTTTTTTTTTTTAACAAAATGACACAACTAGTTTATATAATCTCCCTGAATTAAATGGTCACTTATTTTAATTTGAAAACTTTTCTGTTGCTTACTAGTAATTTTTTAGATTCTCCCTTGCCAAGCAAAAGGATAAAAAAAAAGTATGAAATCAATTATAAAAAGTAAACAAAAAGACCCAAAAGAAGAAAAAAAAGGTAATAAAAGGTAACGTTACAGTATATTTTCACATGGGGCCTCAGTGAGGGCAGCCACAACGTAGAGATTTTAAGGTAGTCATTATTTACTATACCCCATTGAATCATCTTCACGGGAGAAAGGCAGAGCTTTCTTTTCCTCTTGTACTTATACAATTTAATTTGAAAAGCAGGGATGGATCTAATGAGTTGAAAAATGACTAGCATCCTCATAGCGATTTACATTCATAGAAAAGGGGATGATGAGGGTTGCACAACAACAACAAAAACAAGTCACTGAAGGTGAAATGAAATACAACAGAACAACAGAGTTAGGTTGACTGCTGAATAACGAAAAAAAAGTCAAATGCTGATAGCATGAAATTATCATTCGTCTAGTGCTGAACAGAACTCCAATTAGTCTAGTTCTGTAGAGAACACAAATGTTTACATTACAATCACAAAGTCCTCCTCTCTAATGCTACATTTGACTATATCATACAGATACGACATATTAGCCCATTAAGGGATGGTGTGAAAAACATCCCCACAACACATGCATGTACTCTATCAGAATACATGGAAATCAAATTGCAGTGCCCTTTTGCCATTCCAGGTGATATATTAAAAAAAAAAGTCAAGGTCGTGAGCGATGTCAGCAGTTCAAATTTCCTGCACACAACTGTTTGCCATCCTTATCTATATTACACAGAACACCACGGCCACTTTTAGGGCTTTTAGCTAGGTGTAGAATCTTCCCTCTCATAGAATGTGGACACAAAGTCTTTTAACATCCAATAATACATGTGAAAATCCCCATAGAATTGAGGTTTTTATTCAGCTCATTTCATTAAAGTCGAAAAATAGAATAAACACAATATGAGGGAACATATAAAAGAATCACTCCTGCATTAAAACGTTTTCACACTGTTCATACAATATCTGTACGCTCGACATTCATCATAAATTGTAAAAATATCATCATTTCCTATCTATCAATTTTCCAAATTTGCTCTCCTTTCTTCCTCTTGATTTTCAACATCACGGATAATTTCCTGACACGTCTTCTCAATTTCTGAAAAATTGTCTGTATCATCATACCCATTATCTGACTCCAGCCTCTGACTACGATTCTGGTTCTCTTCAGCTACCTTGTCTCCATGAGCAGATGACAAATCGGGGGCACCATCTAAGTCTGAGACGGGAGCTGATGGCAAGGCTGTGGTACAGTTAGAGGAACTATCGGCTTTGCTGTCTTTCAAATACGCAGATGGGGGTGTATCTCCTGACACTGCTTCAATGGAGGAAGTCTTGATGTCGGAAGAATCGTCTAACGGTAACCCGGAGTCTGCTTCCATTTCACTCCCACCATCAGCATTAAAATCAGCTTTTGTAAGAGGGGAAAACCTGGCACTTCCAAAGATATTCTTCGTCTCAGAAATATCACAACTTTCTGGTTCGGCCCCTTCGTGCACAACATGATTTTCATTAGTATTAGAAATTCTATCAGAATCTGTTTCTTCTCGTGAAACGCAGTCAAGCTGCTGTGAAAAACTAATGTCACTACCTTGATTCAACTCCTTGTCATCCTGATATGTCTCTGAGGGAGTGACCCCATCACAGGACACATCTTGAGCGTTTACTCCAGTATCTGATGAGGTTGAAGCAATAGAAGATGTGCCAGCCTGAATATCTGTAAACTCTTCCAAATTTTCGGTAGATTCCGATGAAATTTTAATTTTTCCAGGCACAGGGTCGTTGTAAGGTTGATGGACATTCACAACCATATCTGTCACAGGGGGACATGTTTCTGGGCTGTCATTATTAATAATATCTGCACAGTCATCCTTGGCTTTTATATTGTCACAGGCCTTTGTGCCCTCACCCTCAGATGCTTCAAAGACTGAACCTTGATTTGTATTTTCAGGATATGAATCCGTTTGCTTATCTTCATCCTCTGGGTCTTGACTGCTGGGTTGGTGCTTGGCATTCTCGTGGTTGGGCCCATTTGTTTCATCTGTGCAAAATTCATCTCCTTCAGTTGCATCAAGACTCTGTTTATCACCTGAATCTGAATGATCATGATTCTCTTTCTCTTCATCAGGTGCATTGGTCTTTTCTACAGCACTGTTTATGGTAACAGAGTCTGATTTTTCACTCTCTGTCCCTGCGTCATCATTGCTGGGAGTGGTATCCTCATCCTTGGAGTCTGATTGGTCATTTGTGCATACTTCCTCGGCACTGGCAATTTCCTCTTCTTCTTCTGCCTTTCCATCTTTAGTCTCATTTTCCTCCCCTTCTGAATCTGACATCTTTGAGATTGACACCGTCCAACCATCAATGTCAGCACCTTCAACAATCTCATCCTTGTCTTCATCGTCACCACCTATGTTTTCGCCATCACCAATACCTTCTGGACTCTCTGACCGTTGAAGTCCATCAAGATTTACTGAGGTACTATTATGTTCTTGGCTAGTCTCTCTGCTTTCCTCATGAAGACTTGCAATGACGGTCTTCTCATCTTCTTCAACTAGATCTACAACAATATCTGCTGGATAATATGGTTGGCGGTTAAGGAGTCCTCTAGAAATGTGGGCACCTCTTAATTTTCCCCCGCGACTGGTCCTATGGTTGCTAGTTCCCCTGCCTCTTCCTCTTGACGATCTGCCTCTGCCTCTCGTCCGCCCTCTGGACACTCTGGGGTTGGCAAGTACACCTCTAGTCATTCGCGGACTGGGCGCATTGAAGACTGTGGATGACCTGCCGATGGCATGCTCCAGATAGGCAGCAGGTGATGCAAGCATATCTTCTACATTCTTCCTTGCTTCCTCCCGTAAGTCTTCCATCCGGCCTTCAATGTTACAGACAGTTCCCATTTCCGTCACAAACTCCTGTCTGCCACTGAAAAGATTTTGGTGAGATGGCTGGTGAGAATAACCCATATTCACATGGCCTTGTAACGATGAGGGCTCTAACATTGTCCTCGATGCCTGAACAGATGAAAAGTGAGGTTTGGAAGCTGAGCGACTCTGCCTCCCTCTGCTACGACTGCCTCGCCTTGCTCTCTGAGGGCGAGTTATAGGTTGTAAACTGTGAACATTGGTGATCTGAAGCGTGCTTTCTTGAATATTGCTAGCAGATGAGTAATCGCTCTCCTGTGTGTTAACAACATGACCTGTCATGGGCAAGACTTTATTAGGGGCAGATGCTAATGTTTGCTTCTTGGGGGACTTTTTAACTTTGGTTTTCTCAGTGCGGGGAAAATACTTCACAGATTTCTTGCCACCCTCAACGGGTCCATCGTGCGAAAGTCTCTCTTGGCGTTGCCGCAACCTTTCCCCTCGAGTGGACTTCCCACTGATCGGCATAATTTCCAGGTCCCCGTTGATCAAACTGACAATTTCTTCTTCCTCATCATAGTATGCTACTTTAGCCTTGGGGGGCGGCGCTGGCACCATGACAGGAGCCACGCTGGCATTGTGACCCACAGGATGATTTACACTGGCGCCAGGGGTTGCTTTATAGAATTGTTGGTTCGTCCTTTGGGACATTCCATGAGAGCCAAAAGCTGCTGAATGGAGGCCCCTTTTGGAATTATTCCTGTCCATCGTGAAATTCTGGTGCAAATCTCTCCTTGGTTCCATCATTTTAGGCCGGAAATTTTGATTCATGTTTCTCATCAGAACATCAGGGCCTGCCTTTGGTCTAGGAGCATTCATGGGCATCATAGCCCTCGAGGGCAGCGGGTAAGTCCCTCCTACCTTTCCAACACCTCCAGCTCCTCTCCCCCTTTGGCCCATGCCCATATTGGTAAAGGGCCTCGGAGGTGGCAGCACTTGGCGAGGCGCGGCTGATGGGTTAAAAGAGGCCACTGGCATGCCTCTTCCCCTTGGTGTTCCCCGTCCACGTTTGGCAGCAGTCCCTCTTCCCCGCAAGTTTTGACTCACTGGGTTCACATTATAATTGGCATGGGACCCTCTTCCCCGAGAGCTTTGTCTCCCTTGATTCATGTCAATATTGTCCGGAGCCACTGAGTATCCCATGTCTCTTAAACTCTGAAGATACTTTTCAACCTCTGGGTCGTATCCAGGAGGTGTTTGCATCATGGGCAACGCCTTACGTTTGGGAGCCCGCCGTTTTTTCTCCTCATGGTAAACTTCATATTTCTCTGGTGCCCTCCTTAGCCGCTTTCTCGGCAGCCCCTCTTCGCTGGTATCTGGTGCTTCCCGTTTTACGGGGGCAGTGCCACTGTCATCCAGCTGTGAAGGTTGCACATCTGATGTAGATTTCACTTCTACTGGAGGAGTTGGCACAGACAGAGGTTTACCATCCGGCACAGACAGAGGTTTACCATCCTGAGGATGTTTCACCTCTAGTTTGCTGACTACTGGTGGAGAATCTGGTTTGGACAATTCGTGCTCGGGCAGAGGCTGTGGAGGCGGTGTTTGCCCTTTCTTCTCGGAGAATGGCGACAGCCTTTGCTGCTGTTGTTGAGGCGGCTGCTGTTGTTGAGTTGGTTGCTGTTGTGGTGGCTGGCTGTGTGCTTCTTCTGACGGAAGTGGATTTGGCTGACGGGCAATGGGTTCATCTTCGTCTTCTTGAACTGATTCCATTGGCTCTGATTCTTCCTCAAGTTGTTGGCTTTCTCCCACACTCTGTTCTTCAGCAGCCTAATAAAATTGGAAAATCAAACAGAAAAAAAAACAAAATAAAATTACCAACAGATCTGATACTATATTAAAAAAATTTTTTTTTTAATGATTTAAGCAAATTTCAAAACAGCTGAGTGGACTGAGCATTATTGTCATTTAAGTATCCATCTGTCTTCTGTAACCCTGAACAACAATGGACAAAGACTGGATTCCTGAAAGCAATACTGCTCACTGTTTATGAGAATACGACAATGAACTTTCCTTATTTGACATATCATAATCATACTGTATTAAAAGTAAGGCTGGCCCTGTAATCAGGATGGATTTTTTATCCGGACTTTGATCCATTTTAAATACTACTAGGACAAGTACATTATATTTTAAGGGAGGATGTGGGCATGGTCAAAAACACTAGGGCAATTACTTAATTTAAATAAATGGTTTTGATGATTAGAACTTAATGTGTGAAATTAAAATTTCATCCTGCAACTTCTTTCCACTCTATACAGACTATTTATATAAAAATGGGAAAGTCGAGTTCTGGTTATTTGAGATCTACTTAAACCTAGGTAAGGCCTTAACGTAGATCCGAAACTAAATTTGTGCAGGTTACAGAATAGCATGTGAAGTACAACAACACTAATCATTGTAAAATTCTGCAAAAATATTGAGATTTTAAACAGAAACTTGTACTGTATCTATTGTAGAGATGTATTGGGTGATCCATAAAAAAAGGTCCTGAACTGAGGTACAATTAAAATGTTCGAAAACAACTCAGTGTGTAAATTATATTTCATGCACAGATACAGTAAAAATGACTTATTTTACATTAAATATGAAGTTTCAGTTTTATCCATTCTGAATTTAATAAAATGTATATTTCAGAGATAGAAATCAAAAATGAAAATATTGAGGATGCCCTTCTCATGGCATGGAATAAAAAATCAACAGATGTATGAGTAAGAGTAATTGTTTCTATTTGAACAGAGGAAATGACAACCAATGCCTCTGTATCTAATCATGAACCACCAAAATAGTCAAGATCTGAATTTGAAGCTATATTGATATAGGTGAGTTTCACTGTTCTTTCTGTAATCCTAGTATTATTATCTGTTTGATAATTTAATCACATTTTTAGGAATAGATCTAGATCTACATAGAGTAAATTAATATTACAAATTATGTCAATGACAATATATCAGTCCAGACGATAAAGCTGTCATTGAAACCCTAAAGGTATAAATAGAAAGTCAATTTGAATGTTTACATTCAAATGCTTGAGGAAAATGTAATGCCTGATAGCAAATGGTTGTATCCAAGGAACTACATGTACTTCACCTTCAACAAGACGATGTTATATAACAGAAAAAACGTATGCACAATAGTGTGTTTGCACAGTAGACCCACATAGGATACCTTCAGAAGACCCATTTTAGAATGTTGGGACTAGTTTCCCCTTGACGATATATAATAACAATAGGCCTTTAGCGTCTACGTTGACAATGTGGTAGCAATCGCATTGCTACACCTGGGCTAGTATTCTAAGAGAAGTATGGATGCTTAGCCACACTCCCTTCCATCCCCTCTGATCTTTGCTTCTTCTAACTGAACCCAGAGTAATGAACTGATCAATAAGTCTGGGGTACAAAACACTGTAGGGGTGAATGAGTCTCAAAGAATTTTTGGTAGGAATTGAATTTTTGCCAGGGCGACAGCCGATATGATCTGCTCTTATTTTTATTTTAACCGATGAGGGTTCTTTTACGTGGCACATGGGACCTGCTAGTTTATCATCCATCTCCAGTAGGACTAGGCACTCATTTATCCTGCCTACAACAGGACAAAGAAGTGGAAAAACCCTGAAAAACTCAGATTTTAGATTCAAGCCTGCACAGCCGGGAACAAATCCGCTACCTTTGGCTTGCTGGTAGAGTACCCCAACAACTGAGCTATCCCTTGATGATATAGAGACAGTAATTTCAATGTGAGAGGAAAAAGACTATGATGATTCATTGAACAGAATGACAGCATAGTACATATAGCCCTGATCATCGTTTTGAATGTACTTATAATGAACGCCCTTTCAAGAACTAAGTTTTTAAAAAATGAACAAAAACAGAACATAAAAAAAACACTTAATTTAATACGCTCTTCTAAGGAAAATCCATATATCATAATGAACAGATGGTTGAGGAATGTGGGGTGAAAAAAAAAAGGGTACTTAATTCAAGAGAAGTTACCAAAGATACATTTGGCTTTTTATTTGGTTAACTCCCCTAAATTCGAAGAAAGATTTAAGTTGCCAACCATTCACGAAGAAATCTAATTAGGAGTTTTTCACTCTTTATGCGTGTATACATGTAATTGTGCAGCACTTCGAGAACTATGAGAAAATATGCAAAAGAAATAAATACTGGCATTGCGATTATTATAATACAATATTATTGTATAATATTGTCTTAAACGCTGCCTTGTTATTCAATTACTTAAGCTTACAGTCAGCCATTAATGCCTCAAATTTATGTGATCTATCCCTCTGTGTAACTGCCGTAAATTTTAGTTTTAAAATGCTCACAGCACATCTATCACATGAGAGAGAAAACTACAGAATTGTACTTGAGTACTACATACTATTTTACAAACAAAAAAAAACTAAAAAAAAGAATCCAACATCAGCTATCAAAAGAGGAGCAAGGGCCAGCCCCTTCACTCACGTTTGTATAGTAGGCATCTGTCTCTACTTCTTTCAATATAATAAAATATGATCTACTCAAACTACTTCCACCATCAAATGTGAACTCATAGCAAGACCTATATTGTACCCAGACAGCTTTTGAATAGAGAGAAATCTTGAAAATATAATACACATGCACTAGATACCCATTTGATCCTCCATTTAGGATAGAATTAGAACCTAAATCATGCTGAGAATAACCTCATGACCTTTCCTGATTTGAAGGTCACAGAATATTGATATCATCTAAAACAGCATCTCAAGTTCATAGAACGTGGTCATAGTCTCTTGTGGACTGATTATGATTTTAGATCTCAGTTTATCATATATCTAACACATTTCACCTTTTTGACTACAACAAATACATTTTTTCTCCCTAACTGCTGGTGACCTAGCGATTTCAAGCCATTTCTGAATTCACCCTTCAAATATCCTGCTTCCGTAAAATGACATCATGCTCACCATGGCATCCAACCGTGACTGCAGTGACTCCATGTGGGCCTGATAGATAGCCACGTCCGAGAAGACCAAGCCACACATCCCACACTGGCCAACTGGCTGGAACGATTTCTCCCCGAGATGAGTTACAATGTGGGTTCTGAAATACATGGATTTCATTGAAAACTGAATTACATGTGTTATTTTCTATCCCTTATACTGATATTATGAAAGGTGTATTTTTTCACAACAACATATATGTCATAAAATATATATATATATAAATTTGTACATTTTACCATATAGTGACTACAGATGGTTGGGTTGAGTAAATTAAATAAACAAATACAATATATCTTACCCTCTTAAACATCAGTCGTTGTCTTTTCATATATGAACATTTTATTTGCAGAAAACATAAAACAAGAGCATGGCCTGCTAAGCATTCATGTACAGGGATTTGACCAGCATTCAAGCTTCTCCACTTTGACAATTACAATGTCGGCAATTACAAATAAAAAAGCGTCACATTGTGAGTGAACTTGAAAAATTCTAAGAATACCAAAACCACTATTGTTCACTAACCCAAAATAGAAGGCATGTGAAAACAGCTTTCCACACTCAACACATGTGCTGCCATCTCCTTGGCATTCCGATGCTGCTTCTGTAACTTTGTCCATTTTATAGAGAGGGTTGGCTATACTTGATGCTCGCACTATGTTTTCTTCAATTCAGTTGATGACGACATACAGGAAATAAGTTCAAGAAGTCAAAGATCTATCTTTTCCATGGAGAGCAGATTGAACATCAGTTTCAGCTGAAATAATATAAAATTCAGATCTCTTTCTTTGAAAACAATTGAACTAAAAAGGAATATTTCACTATAAAACAGTTTACAATCATATGTGTAGAGAGAGAAAAAATAAAAAATGCAAGATAAAAGATAGTCACAGAGTCTGTAATGCCATCTGAGGTAAGCTAAGTTGGCAAGTTTACTAAACACCATGACAAAACACTTAAAGGCAAACAGAGGAAATCTCTGTATGATGCGACTATAAATATTGAGGATAAACTTGGTGGGACTTCTAACTCCATAATTTTATATCCAGATTTAAAACAACAAAATCGAAACAAACAAAAACAAAAACAAGTATGGTAAAAATATTGTAATAGAAAACACTGAAAACTATTACAGAGTAAAATCCTTAATATTTTTAGAGCCCTTCAGAAAATTATGAAGCGTCCTTTGGCATAACTGATATAATACTATATATATATAATATATTATAAAATATATATAATATATATATTATATATATATGTTCTAAATCTACTCAGTCATAGTCTGCTGACAGTTACTTCGTTTTTATTTACTGTCTTTGTTCATAATATAACATTATAATCATAAAATTTAACAACATGAGACAAAGCAGTAGACTGTGGATTCTCTATAAGTAGATTTATGTACAGACAGCATTCATGTGATATTTAGTAATGCACTGATTACAGATCTCCATCAAGTAATTTCCAAGACACACAGATCCTTGGTTGTTACCATTACTTATTTATAAATGTATACATGTATATATAATACAGTGCAACATGTATTATTTGTCAAACTTGTTGGGGTAACAAAAAGTGTTTGAGGAATCTTTGATTCAAGCAATATGTGAAAGCACTTGGTGATAAGACAAAAACACCACTTAAAGTAGAAGGTTAAATTAATATTGCATTAAACAGATGATACATGTAGTATATGTGCCTTGTTGTCTGTCCCTCTATATATATATAGAAGGGCCTACTTCAGCGAGGGTCTATTTCTTATTTTCAAGAGTAAGAGCAATTCATTCTGAACTCTATTCTCTGCCATTTTCCTGTCATGCTACAGGTATTGACGATTGACGATCAAAAATGTAAGCATGGAGCAGTAGATCTATCTAATAATAATGGGCTATAACTAGGCCTATACTATAGTTATCCTAGGCATAGTCCTACCGTACGTCAGAATACCAGAATACCATGGGTTATTTTTAGTTGCCAAACAAGGGTGGTTTCAAAGAGTAATATCAATTTGATGACGATTTCAAGGCATGGGCAGTAGAGTCTGAATATAATATAGACCAAAACAAAATCATGCTATTAATAGAAGTACAAATGTAGTATTACTTCTGCCATCAAATGAGCTTTTTAGTCAACTGGTACCAAGGCAGGCATATTGTCAGCATGGTGTGGGCTATTTTAAGTTACCCTCTAGTGGGCTTTTCAAACTACTAAGACGGGTAAAAGACTGCCTGCATTGCTTGAGCTGCAGGCAAATAGTGTGAGGAAGGCATGAACAGGTTCAACTTTTGCAAGAAAAAAATGTAAAAATAGTAAATGAAATTATTTGGGGCGATGCAGTTTGTTTTTGAGGAATCTGTGTATTCAATGAACGCATGCATGTTCGACAAACACATGATGCAGCACTATCAAAACGCACTAGAAGCGGATTTCCACTAGACGCTGATCTACTGTCATTAAAGGTGCGATCAAATCTGTTAAATTAGTAGCACAATGATCTAGATCTTGCTCTATTAAATCAAAAACAATGTAATCATCATTTTGCCAGTATTCCTTAAATTTGTAGCATAGTATTACATCTAGATCTTACTAAACTCTTTTAATTTTAATAAACAATGATTGCTCTGCCAGCTTCCTTCAAATCTCTAGCATATAATATAATATAAAAATATACACTGTCAGATATTGAGATATTGTTCCTTTTAAATTTTCAATTTAATGTTAGCTGCCCCAGAGGTGCAATTAAAAAAAATCTTCATCCTGATAGTATACAGTCACTTGTGATGGTCTGTCCCACCATACAATGTTCACTCATTTTAGTCATATTTCATGTTCATCAATCTCAGACAGCCTTCCCTCAAGTCAAGCATATATTATATATATATATGGTTGGGGAGTAAGAGCATTG
>JBBPCV010425240.1:0-11906 GCA_037974505.1 Plocamopherus tilesii
TTTTTTTTTTTTTTTTTTTTTTTTTTTTTTTTTTTTTTTTTTTTTTTTTTGTTTTTTTTTTTTTTTTTTTTTTTTTGGGGGGTTTTTTTGGTGATACGGGAATATTAGCATATCAACTGTGTAATGCTGATTGTGTTAGGATGGAAAGCGTTGTGAATGGGAGGTCCAGACTGGAGCTGCTAGTTGGTTCTGCTTCTTTTCAGTCATCATGCTGAGTCATCTTGCTTTTCACTTTTTACCCTGAGTTAGACATCACAAATAGCTGGGGTTGATTCCAATAACAATCGTTAAGTTTTATTTTTCATTTTATTTAAAGAATTTGGGATTTACTCTGAAGTCCCAGTATGTCATTTTAAGGAACGCATTACTCTAGACAAAATATTAGGATGAACATTTTGAAGTTATGTGTCTTTGTTATCAGCTTGGGCTCTGCCATCCAGTATTTAAATCATTGTAGTTTTGAATTACAAAATGTCTTGCAAGTTTGTTTTGGTTTTTTTTCTTCCTTTTTTTTTTCTTTTTTTTTATATGACCATCTTTGACGAAACATCAGTTTGTTTTCTTTCTCATTCTCTTTTCTTTTCGTAAACATACCCCTCTTTAATTTAATCACAAAACGCATTGCTAATGTTGACCTCAACTTTATGAAAGGCCCTTACTGTAAGTATCACTGTAAACATGGTGTGTATTGTGGGCATGTGGTCTAGAAGTAAGATGCTCGGCTCATAATCGAGAGGTTGCGGCTTCGAGTCATGTTGCAGGCCCAGTTTCCTCACCCCATTCAGATGTAATGTGTACCTGGCTGTAAAACAGCGTTGTCTCCGTCCGAAGAACAATGTATTGCGCCTAACTGGCTTCATGTTCTGTCTTATGTGTTCAGCATTGCTGTTGGCTTGGAACCCCTTGGAAAGCGCTTTGAGCACATTTAGTGGATGTTGCGCCATATAGAAGCTCCAATTGAGACACAAGTGTAAAGGGCACATTTATGCATCATGCCATTCAGATTGATAAAGAGAAAATAATAAATGGGGAAAGGCAAATTTGCAAACTGACTGACACCAACATCATGAAAGTCAACAGAGAAATGGATAACATGTGACTACTGAGTGTTGTTCAATATTAAAAACTACAGTGTATAAATCATACATATTCAATGATATAACTACAGATGATATGAATAATATATAATCAACGTAATAACCGCAAAAACACACTGCTTTTTTTTTCAACTCATTGACTGCTACAAACGACACAGATGCAGTCAATGGCCACAAATCGCTGGCTTTCAAAGCCACAGGGGTGCGCTTGCGTTTTTGTCTATTTGTTTTTTGTAGAAAGCGATATGCTGTCAGCTCTGACAGTCTCATAAAGAAAAACTAGCCTCCTACCACATTGTTCTGGAATTTTAGAGTTGGTCCCCATAGATACAGCAGTCTTTTATGAAAGTGAAACATATGCTAGTCTGGAACTGTCATTTCCTCTGTCACTGACACAGACAGTAAACACATCTATGCTCTTCCAAAGGCCTAGACATAGATTGTGACGATGGAAGGTAACGAGCATCCTAAGCGAGCCAGTCAGTCTAATATTTTTTAAATCCTCTTTAGCTGTCAAACTTAAGGCTCTGATATTGATGGATTTTATTATGATTTAGTGCTTGTGTTGGTTGTAAAAAAAAAAAATTCTCCAAAAAAAAAAGTTGGATTTTTTTTGTTTTTGCAAAGTTGTGTGAATTTTTAGAGACACATAGAATCAAAATTAGTAGAGATATTCCAAAAATTATTTTTGCATCATACTGTCCTTACCTTCCTTTATTGCTATGCGAAACTGCATGATTTTACATGAGGAAATAAATAGATTACCCTAAAAACGCCAGCAGTCATCACCCCTGGTAGTCAGTGAGATAATAGTCTGAAATTGTTGAAGTGATTTGATTTAGGAAAAGAGAATGATATACTGATATGTATGCAAATAAATGCACACATGTATTCTGATTTTGTATTGTTGAGATATTGCTGCGTTAAATTTGCCCAAACTTCCTGGTTTGCTTTTGTAATTTTCACCAGTTTGATGTTCTGAATTCCTTTTTAACCATGTGAAGCAAAGTGTGTGTTAATTTTCATAATTCTTCCTTTGAGTGATACTGATTTTCTGCCTGTATATTTTTTTTTTTTTTTTTTTTTTTTTTTTTTTTTTTTTTTTTTTTTTTTTTTTTTTTTGATCATAATCAACAGTCAATATGGATTTCCTTTTACCTTTGCCCTTTTGAATTTTAGCATAGGTTGTCTGCCCCTTTATAAACCAGCAACTTATTGGGTGTCCTTCATTCTTACTGTCCGGAAAAGAGCAGCCATAGATTTGAGGGTATCTGTGAAAATCAGGTTCCACATGAAATTTGCACGTCTTCAGCTAATCTCACATTTTCTTAAAGTACAAAGTCTCATGGACATAACATTTTTTGAATAGTGTTGAAAGTTTTGATGTGCAAGTCTAGATCTAGATAGCATCAATTCAAAGATCAATCTTCTTCTATGTAGATTTGCATTTGCATCAGGGTGTAAATACTTCTGTGAAAAGCATTCCAAGCAAAACAGACTATCATAATTTTTACACCATAAGGTGAATTTTTAAAAAAAAAAAAAAAAGCTCTTCAGAGAGTGTATTTCACCTTCGGTATGCTTTAATATCATCATCGAGTACAGCTGCCTTTTTGATTTTGCTATTTTGTTGTGACCAGAGTGAAAGATTTATGGACCAAGCATTGCTTTATAGGTGCAGTATAATAACACATGTAGTTCAAAATATCAATGTAGTCCTCTTCGTGTTATTAAAAGCTATCTAGTTCTGTAGCTTTCCCTTATTATTCTGTCATCCTGTGCGTTTCAATTTGACCAACTCTGTCTCTCAGTTAAAGTCCTTTTGTTTCTGTGATCCCTCCTCCTTTCTCTCTCTTTCACTTTCTCTCCCTCTCTCCTTCCATCTCTTCTGTCTGTCCGCCTTCTGTCTGTCTGTTTGTCTCCTCCTCCCCCCCCCCCCCCCCTTTTTTTTTAAGTGCTTGAAGCCAAATTTTCACAGATACCCTCACATGTTGGCAGGAATTCATTTTTTTCTGTAAGGTTTTCGTTTGTTTCCCTCATTTCTCCTTCCCTTTGAAGGGTAGTTTTGCCTTGCATATTGCTTGTATCATTTTCAGCACTCTCGATATCCCATGGCTTGTTTTATCCAAGTGGTTCCTTTTGAGTTTTTTGGTTTAGGATTTCTACTTTATATAGTTGGCTTTCTTTCTGGTGTATTTATTTTTATTCTTGCTGTGTCTTTGAGGGTCTTCTTGACTGGGTTTCTTTACTCTTGATTCTTTCAATGTACAACTTTTGTCTTTGGTTATTGAAATGCGGATTTGTAGAGCATGCAGGTGTGATTGGTTTAAATGGAGATGCTCCCATTGTGTTGGATTTAAACGACAGGGGAAGTCATATTTTTTACTTTTATGCATGAAAGAGAGTACATGGCTTGTGTAGCGTGGATGTTGTTGTGAAAGGCGACAGGATCTGCGGAAAGTAGAGTGAATGATTTTTAAAGTGTGGGAGCCACTGCGTTTGTCACCTTTGTCTCTTTGAACCCAGAGATGACTCTAATTATAATAATTACAGTTGACTGGGTTGCATTCCATTTGCAATTAAAAACTTCAATGAAAAACAGCAACAACAACAACAACAACAACCCATTAAGGGGTTACTTTTCTGTGAATTTTTTGCTCGTTTCATTTTTAGAAATAGTTGCAGGTTAGTCAAGAGTCTTAGAATGTCGTTTTTAAGAATAAGATAAGTTGGATCATTATGGGTTGTCATGAAAAGAAATCTGGAATTAGACCAACAGCCATATATTGTCACTTTTTTTTGTCAATTTGTTAAATTATTTCTGAAAGCAAACGACTCAGAAATGTCCTCTGCTTTATTTGTTATTTAAATTTGTAATGTTCTGCCTTGAAACAGAGAAAGTAAGAAAAACATTCTAAATGAATATCTATTCAAAAGTCAGTGATGTAGAAATAACGTAAATAAAATATATATTCATAGAAACTTTTGTAATCCCACTTTTTTTTTCTTTTCAATTAAGAAAAAAAATGCGTAAGAAAAAGAAATAATAGCGTTTTAAAAAAGAGAAATGGGGGCATTGTAAAAGTAGTATCCTTTAAGTCGCCATAGTATTAGTCAGTTTGTTGTTGCAGGATTACTTTGTTTTACAATTTGCCCAAAAATCATGTTTGGTTGCTGGGTCATTTGCTTTTTGTGTGTGGGTTTTTTTAAGTTTTGATTTGGTCTTTTGTTTGTTTGTTGTGTTTTGTTTGTATTGTTGTTGATTTCCTTGTTTATTTGTTGTTCTTATCTTTTTTTCAAATAAATTTTAATAAACCACTTAGACATTCTTAATTCCTTTGAACACAAGCTCATCATATTCATGTGATTTCAAAATGTGCATTCAACATTATATATTTTTCCCAAGTGATATTGGCTTTCCTTTTTTTCTTCTTCTTCTTTTTATGTATGATTTTTTTTTTTTTTTTGAAAGCATATTCTGTATCATCACAATCATTAAGTCGGCACTTAATTCCTTGTCATTTAGGATTAAGATGTTGGACAGTTTCATTGTAACAAATGGTGCAAGCACCATCTCCTCTTGCCTCCCTGGTAGGTTTTTATGCTCAGTGTAAGTACTGCTATTTATTTAAAATAATATTTTCTATTTAAATTTATCTAGATGTTATAATTTTTTATTCTTTCCATGATTTCATTTTTTAAATCTTATTGAGATGTAAACTTTTAAAAAGTTCTTTTGTGGACAGCTGATACAAAAAAGAAAATGCTAAAGTTGTAGAAAATAATGTCAGTTATTTCCCTTCTTTGTGAACCGATAGTAGTGATTGTTTTTATGTGTTTTTCCAAGCTTTTAATTTTATACTCATTATGTTAAAAGTATAGTCACAATCTAAACATTTTCAAGAATCATCAAAAGTTGTGAAAGGGGTGGGGCACAGGGGAGGGGGTCGTTCATTACTCCATTGTATTTATTGTTTTGGTGCATACATAACTCTTCAGGGTTCCACCAAGTTGTTAGCATTGCTGAGTGGTGCTCATGGCACATTCTGTTTGACTTGTGAAGCTGTAAAAGCATGTTAATGTTAAGCTTTGATAATACATGCAATTTATTTAACATTAATGTAAATAAATGTGATAAGCTTACAAATCAAATTTTTTATTCACAAAGTTGTTTGAAAAACTGAAATAACCACCTGCATATTATGACAGTTTCGTAAATATCATTTAGGGCATTATTGAAGTTAACAAGGTGACATTTAAAAGTCAGGGTTTTCTTATTATTATCAAGTAAAATGGAAATTTCTTGCAGTTATTTTGTCAAATGGCAGTTCATAAATTTGCAAAAGTTATCATCCTCTTTACAAGGAAATCAGAAGAGGTGAAATTTAAATGAAAAGAGTGGTGAAGATCTTGTGAAACTTGGAAACATTATCTTGCAAATGGTCTTAAAATATATTTTTGTTTTCAATGAACAAAAACAAAAAAACAAAGAAAAAAAAACCAGGCTGAAAAAACAACGAAATAAAAGCGGAATGAAGACCCTATGTAATTTTTACACTTGCTACAAAACACTGACTGTATGTATTGATGCACAACCTTTAGTTGGATTTGGGGAATAATTGATTCAAGTCACATTGATTGTATATGTATATGTAATATTTACCGTTTTAACGAAAGCCTTCTTTTATGACTCCATGTTTAAAGTGAGAATTATTTGATGAACCTATGAATGTATGTTTTATGTATATTATGTTGGATGGTCCAAAGAAGTTGCTCCAGACTTTGAATGGAAATATTTATTAGAATAGGTCTGGTATGATTCAGCCATAGTATACATGTGAATTTTTATAATCTATAATTTATAGGTTGTTGGGTTGTTTTTTTTATGAAACATGAAGGCACACATTTTTGAAAATACTCACTTCCAGATGGTAAAAACAAAACAAAACACAAAACACCACCTACCCCACATATGCTGAAGAAACAAGAAAGCATATAAAGCCTTCTAGACATACACATATCAATGTCATTCTCTCAAAATCTATGAGCCAAGATCACATTAAAGCATCACAGTTACAGAGATAAATCATTAAAATTTTGGGGATTTTTTTTCTTGTAGCTATATTGAGGCCTAGTGTATGTATTTAAAACCATGAATCTTAGTTGTTTGATAGAACTTGCTCATTTTAATTGAATCATACCAGACCTATAACAGTTGTAATGTGAATCCAATTGTAAAAGTTAAAGTATAAATTTTAATGTTGACATTCCTAGTTCAGCATTTTTTTTTTTTTTTGGCTAGGCCTGTCTGATATATTTTGTGGTTCTTTACTTGTATTTATGTATTATTAATATACACTATGCAAATTGTGATGTCTTTGTTTGGTGACAATAAAATGTCCTTTAATATATTGAGTGTCTTGATTTACTTGAATTTGAATGAAATTTGCAGAATATGTGACCTAATCATTGTTTGCTAAATTTATGATGATCTTTCAAACAAGGTAAATTATTGAACTTAATTTATAGCCTATAAACAGGTGAAATGTGATAGCTGATATTTATAAATCATAATAAATTTCCTTATAACATCTTCATGAGAGATTCCACTGTACATGATGATCTTAACTTTTAGTTTAGTTTACCTCTCTATCTATCCACAATCTATTGTCAAACCTCATTAATGTCCGTCAGAGGACCAATGTAATACAACAGTGTAGCATGTTTTCGCCGAACTTGATGGAACAATAGAAATGGTTCGGGGAATCCATGATTTGCGCAATATGTGGAAGCACTAGGTGATAGAGAAATACCCCTTATAGGAGGCTAAAGTAATATTGTTGTTATGTCCCTTGTCTGCCCTATCTACTTCAGGAAAGGTCTATTTCTTAGTTTCGAGAGTAAGAGCGGTTAATTTTCTATTCTCTGCCATTTTCTTGTCGTGCTACCGGTATTGAGGATTGGTGATTCAAAATGTAAGCACTGAAGTGTAGATCTATCTACTAATAATGGGCTACAACTAGGCCTACACGTGTTTATTATATATCAGTAGTCGTGGGCATGATCCTATCGTAGATCAGCATAGCGTGGGCTATTTTTAGTTTCCAAATTTACAGGTGGCTACAAAGTGGTTCACCAATGTGACGACAATTTCAAGGCATGGATAGTCTACGATAGATTAGAACAAATACATTCTACTAGCTAGTAGAAGTACATGTGGTAGTAACACTACTTCGCCTACTGGTCTTTTCAGACAACTGGTACAGAGGCAGGCATATTGTCAGTATGGTATGAGTTTAGTCACCGTCTAGTAGCCTTTTCAGGCTGTTAAGATGGGGGATTAATACTCATATTGCTTGAGCAACGGGCAGAAAGTTCAAGGAACCGTGAACAGGTTCGACTTTTGCGTGAAAAATAATGTAAAGAAAAAAAAGGACAATCTGGGACAATGAAGTTTGTTTGAGAAATCTGCGAATTCAACGAACGCGTGTTCGACAAACACATGTAGCACTGCAATTTATAGCACATCCTGCATAAGATTTGAAATGTTCTATACTTTAAATGTCTGCCATTTATTTATTGTTAATAGTTTGAAATTCTTCATGGTAAAATAATAATAATGAAAAAAAAATCTACCAACGACAAAACCTTTACCAATGCCACAATTTATACCTGAGTATAATTTTACGTGACAGCTATCTATCAAGGGTAGTACAAAAATCAATTTTAGCACGGCTTGCTGATTTAAGATGTGGTCAGATCCCATGGGTTTAAATCATATATGAGACCTAGACCAGGCTAGGTTCTACTCCATAGGCTGAGATATATTAGCCACAAGGAGGCTAAGAGAAATGTTTAAATCTGGATTTAAATCATTGTGATGATCCTAAGCCAGTATATTTAATTGAATACATCTTTGTTCTATTGAAGTCGACAAAATGTACTGGAATTGATGGAAATATGTTTCAATGGACTCATGAAAAGTATTTCTTCTCTTATAATTAGACACACGAGTACTTTTTCCATTCTGTGAATGGATCACTGCACTAGCATACATATGCATAAAAATGTATGTCAAAATTTGTATCTTTTTAGGTCTTGACATTCCATATGTGCATAATATCTGTAAAAAAATATATATTTTAGCTGTATTTTCTTGTCACATATTTTTCATGATTTAAAATTAAATTTTCTCTTAATTGCATATTGTCTATATGTTAAAATGAGTTCTAGATTTGTTTTTTTATCATTTGTACCTTTTAAATTTGAAAAGAATTTTTGTTCGTACTTAAATTTTGAATTGTATTGTCGATTTTTCTTCTTTCTGTTGTAATAGTAATAGTGTTTTCAGTAATGTCATATTTGGTAACTAAAAAAAAAAAAGGCACAAACCTCAATAGCCTATATATCTTTCTAGATAGGCATTTGTTTTCAATGTTTTGGCAAGTACAAGCATCTTTTAGCCATATAATATATATCCAGAGAATTTGAATCAAATCCATTGATTATTTTATTAAGTTACGTTATTACATGTAAATAGGGATACAAAAAAGCAATATAAAAATCAAAGCCGTGAGACGAAAGGTTAACGTAAGATGAAGCTTAACCATAGTAAATTCCACTTCAAATCTGATAACCTTCCGTGGAAATAAGTCTTCCTAGTTCACAGGAATCTTATCTTATCCTTGCAGACGGCTTATGTTATAGGTTATGGATCAAAATTCCATACAAACATTGGTTAACCATAACTCCCTTGGTGTGGCCCTTCTGTTTCTTTAAACCCAACAGCTCAATTACCTTGACAATTTTTTTGTCACGAAAAGGGTTTCAAAACTTGCTTTATCCCTGTAACTCAGTACCACGATAAAGGTCAAAATAGACACTTACTAGGTCTAGACTTTGCTTTATAGCTCTAGAACTAGCTATAGAACCAGAGTTATGTTGAATCAAGTTTGTAATAGATCAATGAAGACTTAATACATGTAGCTACCTACTAAGAGTAACTTTTTTGTTAGAGTAATGCCATGATACAAGCTTGAGGCAAGGGGCCAAATAATAAGCTACAAATATTTAAAAAAATCAAATCTGGCCAGTTTTAAGTAATCCCCAATGAGAACATCATGCAAATGCAGATGGAAGAATTAAACAAAGAAAGAAAAATATGTGGATCCATCAGGATCTGTACCCAGTAATGGTGGCTTCAGCTACCTTGCTAACAAAAAGGAGAACTGGATTCTGAGAGTTGCTCAGTGGTAAACATTGAGGTAGCAGTTCTTCTTTTCAAGGTGAAGTGGTAGGTGCTATCAGCCATCCTCAGGTCCAAACTTTAACCCCAAGTGGATCCAATTTTTTTTTTCTTTCTCTTTTATTAAATTTTTTCTCCTATCATCACATTCTCATCCGGGCATTATTTAAACTCAAAACTGTCTGGATCTAATAATTTTTTGTCCCATTTAAACCGATACGACCCTCTCCCTTGCACCCATAACATGTTAATGTTATACATGAACTCACTGACAAGGTAGATGAAACGAGTCGCTTTGGTCGAAACCAATGGAACCATACTATTACTACTAAAGGTGTATTCCACAGCGGTTGACCGATCTAGCACGGAAAGTGGATTTGCTGCTAGACATATTGTTCTAAACAGTATGGAGAAACCAAAGATAGCAGCATTGGGCGCAGATCGATTTAAGTGACAAAGCAACCTTTACAGTAGAACTGGGAAATAAGGAGTTTGACGGGTCTAATCCCAATTATTCGCTATTCCGGAGCTCTTGCTATTCCTGAGCAGCCCAAAATTAGCATTAATGTTGTCAAAAGGAAGGGAAAAAGGGAAAGTTAAGTGACTAGATCTGTGTATGCGTGTTTGTACACACTGTGTATGTTCATGTTTGATGTATGCGAGTGCGATGTTGAGATGATGTAAAATGCATCTCCTCAGTACGATTCTGATACCGTAGACCACTTAGGCATTAGACAAGGGTCGGCTGGGTTACGATAGACCAGATCTAGATTCTGCAGCGTCAATAAACTGTATACGCCTGAATTAGTGTTATCCTCCGTAGTCCTAGCCTGTGAGAGGAAATACTCGTTATTTCCGAGTTGACCTCTTTTTTTGATACATGCTACTTTCGAGTTAATTTTATTGACTTAAACAAGGGTTAAAAACAGTGATTTAGATTTTACTCGCTATCTCCAAGCTCTTGCTATTTACGAATGCGTTACTTCTACTGTATAATGAAAAATTGCTTTTCAAATTCATATGGGTATCTAGAAAATTATTTTTTTAGTTTTAGCTCTCATCACAACACAACATTACAGTGCATTAATCATACAAAACCCATTGTGGTCTTGGAGCCTACAGAGGCTACAACTTTTAATTTGAAAAAATCTCTGACGTCTTTGTCCCATGCCGATTTATCTACATCCATGCCACTAGCCATTATCGTCACTATAATGGACGTGACAACAACAAACAAAATCTCCCAAAGCCATCCACTGTTGGCAGTAATCTCAGGTATCAAACTAAAACCTTTAAAATTCAAGGTGAGAGATGAAAGGTTTCAGGCAATGATAAAACACAATAGAAGCAATGTGACGTAGCATATACAACAAACAAAACAATTTTACTTCACACACAAATTTAGCCAGGCCAACACACACAAATCAAGAGGAGTTAAAAACTGTCATAAGAATAGCAGACTACTTTATTCATATTTTAAAAGACTGCATTTCCTGTGAGTGCAAGGTGAGAGGAGAAATTAGTTAGTTGTATACATGTAGTATAGTAATCACCTCTGCTATTGTTCAAAGCTCGAGCCAGAAACTTACATGTTAATGGAGAAAATTGTAAGCATGCCAAAGGAAATTTCAGCGACAACATTGGCTGTTTTTGTCAAGAATTACTAATTCAATGACAATCTTCGGCAAACTTGAGATATTCATGTGCGATATATCAATATTATGGGTCTTTTCCCTTTCCATGTCCCTTAAGATATGCAAAGACAAGATGTAAAGCGCTTTGAGCTTGGTTGCTCAGTGGTTAAATTATCATTAAGAATAATACATAATATACGATTATTAAATACAAGCAACACCTTTGGAACACATGCTGTTGATGGCAAACCTCTTCTAATAATCTTTGACCCTATTGTTTCCGAAAATTGATCTTTCTTCTTTTGCATACAATTTTGAGTGCAAAATACCACAGTCTTATACGGCAAATTTCTCCTTAGACAGTCTTTGAGTAACAAAATATATTATTGAAATGGAAGTCTAAAGTTCGCACAATCAAGACAAAGGCTGATCAGAAATTTCTCCTGCTAGAATGAAAAAAGATTACTACAATACTAACAAAAACTGCCAATGCTAATACTACAACGTATAAACATAAGGTTCTTAATGTCGTGGAGAATGTTTGGAGTAGGAATAAGTTCAATAGGTGTGATGATAAAATGGTGTTAGAGTTTGTGGACACACATGAGGTCTTCCCTGTACATACAAGTAATTTATCATGCCCTACACATTAAAAGCATGTAGTACAAAATGATCCACCGAGTCATCGAATTACTGCCTTAATTTACAATATATGCAAGTCATATACATGTATATATTAAAATAATAAATGCAAGTACAGTGGAATCTCCCAATAACGACATGGCTTGGGACCGGGGGTGCATGTCGTTATTCGGAGATTTCCAAGATGGCGAAAAAAGGGGTGTTGATAGAACTCCGTGGCCATAATAACTGGATGTACTGACCTTTGCTCGTGATGAGAAACGCCCTAACCCAGTTAGATAATGTCTT
>JBBPCV010426350.1:0-11900 GCA_037974505.1 Plocamopherus tilesii
GGGTTGAGAGGGGGTAGAGAGAGATAAAGAGAGATTGATTCTGTATTTATTCTGACTTACTGTATCTATTAATTTCCTTTCTAGATAATGGATGATACCTCCTATGTCCAGCAAGCACTCAACAGCCTGATTGAGCAATGTCTGGCATCCATTTCTCGTGATGTCACTACATGGGTGGATCAGAAACCAGACTCATCACTGTTAGACATTTTATGCCTGAGTAATTGTTATAATCGTGGCAACTGCATCAACGGTATGTTAGTCAAATGTATTATATTTTTATATTATGTGTATAAGCATCTAACAGGTTTGTTTTTGTTATCTCCTGTACTATCTAGAATTACTTGTTTTAATATTCTGGATTCTTGCCACATCCTTTTTACTGTCTTTATCTCAACAGGGAAACCTTAAAATTGAACGAATTGACTTCAGTTGGACTAAATGTCATCTCACCCGTTATTTTTTCAGGAGTATGTGTTTGTGACGCAGGGTTTGGTGGTGTGGACTGTTCTGTAAACCTGACTGCTGTACCTTCTTTTGAAGTACTTTTGCCTGGCAGTATTTGTAATCTGAACAGTGGTAGCTGTGATGAGATCACCATTGGTGGTGGACCATTTGTAGATTACAGTAAACTTGTCTGCATCTTTGAAGAACTTAAGGTATACTTTATAAGTTATATTCAGTTTCAGTCAGGGGAGAAAAAAAAAATTAATGTGATATTCAATTATAATGATGTCAAAGTTTAATCTGATATTGGAAAATTAGTTTGGCAAATTTTTTACTTACATTGATAATGTGTCACATGTCATATGTATTTCATATGCTTCCTTGAAAAATTGTTGTTTCTAATTAAAAGTCTTTCATTGTAAATGTTTTCATTGCAATGAAAAGGAAGAACATCATAATATTTTTTATTGATATCAAATTATGTCTTTCTTCAAACTTGTTTTAAAAATGTTAAGCCACTTAATTCATATTCAAGACTAATGTGTTCTTTGAACATGTGTTTTCCACTTCTGTTTTACTTTTAATCCCTACTTTTCTCAATATACTTTTATTATTTTGTTTCCAGTTTGTTAGCACGGGCAAATTTGAGACCAGAGGAAGTCCAGCTAGAACTGTAAAAGCAACTTTCATATCTTTTGAGTACATTTCATGTGATCTGCCAGAAGTAGGCACTTTCTCTGTGTCAGTTCGACAATATCAGTCAATCACGAGTATCAGCAAAATCTTCCATGTTTATCGATCAGAATGTTTCACATGCTCTTCTGGCGAATGTACCTTGAAGGTAAAAAGATATTCTACCTCCCATCTTGCTATATACAAAATCTATTGGTAGATCTTATTTTTTCTTCTTTTTGACTCTTGTAAAATTTTATTTTTCCCATTCACAAGGCTTGATGAGCCAGTCAATATCTTTAATACATATAAGAAGTGACTTACATGCTAGTTTGTCATCATTCCTTTTGAATACTCAAATGCACATATATGTATATTTTTTCTTTTATTTTTACCAGGACAACTTCTGTTTTATCAATAACATTTGTTATGGTGTTACTGAAGCTAATCCTCAAAACTCTGACTTGGTCTGTGATCCTGCTAAAGATGTTTCAGACTGGACTGATAGAAAGGGTAAGTAAAATAGTGCACTTAAATTTTTATCAAAATTCACCCATAACTGTCACCATCATTTTGGTTTTGATTGTAACACGTAACAGGGGAATTTATTAAAAAGAAATACGCTTCCTTTGCTTCCCATGAAATATCACACACAAAATTACCCATATTATCAACATATGAACAATCACTGAAAAACTTCTGAAAAGATATCTTCCATGTACTATTTGCTAATTCCAGAAGCTCTCTTTAAATTGAAGCATGTTATAGGTTTTTATTTTCTTTGAAAATTGATTATCTTTAAACAGTTTTCAAATTTGCAATTTACTCTAATTTTCTTCATGACATTGTAAGATTTCCAAGTGTTTTGATGAAAAGCCTTTACATTGATTGAAGTTTCAATCTAATTTAAAATAAAAGAAACTATATTGCAATTTTGTGATTTCCAGATTTCCCTGTATTAGAGGTTAAGACTGAAGTGAAAACCCGCTTTGATGCCAATGAGACTATGTTCTACTTTGTATGTGACTGGGAAGTTCAGGCTACAAGTGATACCAATCTCAGCGTCTATGTTCAGTGGTTTATGGACGACAATTTCATCAATGAATCATTGATTGGATACAATGACACATCCTTTGAAGAAAGCCATGAATCTTTTGTCAATGTGACATATCAATCAAAGGTATTCTCATATGTGGAGAAATTTGCTCAAAAATATTTTTCATTTAAAAAGAATTAATTTACACAATGTATTACATTAAAAGAATCACAGTCAGTTCCATATCATAGCAAAGTCCTATCTTTAGAATAAAAAAGGGCAGTTGTTTTATGTAATATTATATTCTGTGTTTGTCTCTTTTTATATATCCTATGTAATGAACATGTTTTATGATTGTTTAACATTGCTTGATGAGCATACATATCATTAATATGTTCACAACATTTAACACAAATTTCCTCTCCCGCTTTCTATGAATCAGATTTACTGTGGTCTTGTTGCCTGTATCACAGAGCGATGCAATGTCACTCGCAGTCCTATCATTCGCAGTGAAGATTTTGAATTCAAGATAGAGGTAATCAGCTAAATACCGAATCCATCCAAACTGATGAGAAATATACATTCTATCTCCACTTCTGTTTCATGTGCATCTTTTTTGAAAATGTTCATTTCAGGGAGGCTACTCATTCATATTACCTTTAATAACCATTGTATTATAACTGATCATTGTGTAACATGTATATACTATTGTTGCACCTATCCCATCTCTTTATATATTGCTGACAAAAATTTAAGATTCTTATTTCCCCAGAGTTATTCAAAAGTTGTAAAGAAGATGTTCCATTGTTTTATAAGACTTACATTTCCAAATCAATAAAATTATACTCAAATTCAAAAACTTGAAAGGAACTTATCATTTCAAGATAAATAATAACCTTATCAAAAGACTCTTAAAATCCTCATGTACATTGATGTAGTCTTCATTGAAGCTGAAGACACATGAGTTAACAATTGTTATAGGTTCAAAAGGAGTTTGATGACTTTGATTGTAGAAAATATAAAAGTTTAAAGGAGAGCTCCAAGTGAACTAATCATGATCTGTCGATATATTTGAGAACATGAAGACAATAACTTTTTAACAGATTAATGTTTTGCATGGCATGCATAATCAGAGGGAAACAAAGCAATTGTGATACATACATAGTTACTGAAAAGGGATCAGTCAGAGAGGCTTTAAAAAGTATAAAATACACCCCCCATTTCTCCTCCCGAAAAAAGGTGTAAAGAGAAGGTTGAAAACATATTCAATTGACATTGTTTTGTTTACCTTTAAGCAGAATTGGAAGATTATATTTTACAATGTGGTTTCCATTTTTACCTTGTAGGTAACGGGATCCATTGAACTTGATTTAGTGGAAGGAGGCGAAGACAAGGTCTTGAGACTGGAAACCAATTTCCCTCCCCTCGTATTTTGCAATAAATCTGAAAACAACAGCACCTGCGATTTGTTCGTATCTTTGGAGATACAACACACAAATGATGACATTCAGTGCCCATTTACCAATGAAATTTTACCCCAAGTAGTTGTCAGTTGGCAAGATAAAAATTCAACAGAGGCCACGACTTGTGGAGTAGTCTTGACTAACTTCAACTGGCAGCTGACTCAAGTGATTTTGATGCGAGCTGTTGTAGATGGCAAGAAGGATGGAGACCAGGAGAGGAATATCATCATCAAAGCTCATATAACAAGGACCACAATTATTTCTGTGACAACTGTGAAGGTACTAAATAACATTAGGCAAACTCTATGTTGATTAATTCCCCACATCTCTCCCTCATTTCTCACCCCTCTTCCTTCTCCACATCTACAATTTAAAAAATTACAGAAAAGATTGTATGCATTATATCATCAGAGTTGTAAATTGATATTCCTTGAACGTAATATCGTTTTAAAAAAGTAAAGTTGGACAACACTGTAAAAATGGTTATTTATACATATTTCAGTAAAGAGAAACTCACATAGTAGGCTTATCCTTCTTTGTTGTTTTATATAGGCTTAGCTTATTCCCCCTAAATCAAAACTTTACACACCTTTTAAATACTATACAAACTATTTCGTATTCATTTTCAAAGTTGCTTCAATAATAAAGAACACTTCTTTTCTTTGTTTCTAACCCTGAAACAGTATTAGAATACTAGTTTTTATTGGTACTATTTTTCAATATTGATTATATTTTTTCCATATGTTTCAATAATTTTTTACTTTTCATTTTATACAAAGGTCAAGGTTATTGACTCTGATCAGGTTGCCATTTGTCAGTCAATCAATGATCCACACATGACAACTTTTGACGGCCGGTAATTCACTACTTTGTAAATTTTTCTTAAGGAATAATAATCAGTACAGATGAATAGCATCTTTTTTTTTATTACATTTATTGCATTTAGAATAATCAGTGCATTGTGTAAGGACTTATGTAAATGGAAGAAACCATTTTTGTTGCAGCATATATCCTGTAGGAAGAATTATGTTAATACTAATTATTTTAGTTTAGTGACAAATAATCAATCATATTGATTCTTGATTAAAATGTAGCTGAATATCTTGAAAATATTTTCCATTTTAGCTACTACAACAACTTCTTTGAAGGTGAATTCATCCTCTATCGCCATACAAGATTGCCTTATGAGGTAATGGAAAAAACTCTAAAGAGTGATTTTTCATTTAGTCATTTAACGAATAACCAAATTTGGTTTGTCTAACCGGAGACAGTGAAGCATACGTATAATATTTGTTACTTAATCTACTAAACTTGAAACAAAAGAACTTTAAAACAAGGCTTCAGCTGATCTTTTGCTTTTTTGTTTTAAGTCATTAGAAAACTTCTGTATAATGGTAAAATGGTTTTAACAGGAGTGTAGAGAAAATTAATATTCTCCTTTATCAATTAATTATTTTCAAATAGGAACCACAACAAATGATACTGCCGTGGAACATATATATGCATATTATTTTTTATTCATGAGTAGGAGGTCTCTGTTCAATAAATGTAATACTTTTGAAACAGTAAAGGGTCTTATGGCTTCAGATACAACATATAACTAAATCAAAAGGTATTCATTGAAAAGAACGAATGCAAGGTATTTGACTGAATACAAGGAAGTTAAATATTAGATAGTCTAAACTTAGGAAGAAATGTTTCACATCCCTATTGAGCAATAATAAAAAATGTTGCTCATTTTTATCTAGTGCTAAATAAAATTAAAATTATAGTGTCAAACAAGTATCTCCTCAAGGCTGGTTAAGCCTTTGCCAAATAATTTACATGTATTTACTTATTCAGGTACGCACTTTCTACCGGAAGTGCAATAGAGGCATTGCTTCTTGCAACTGCGCTGTGGTTGCACGTGCAGGGGATGATATTGTGCGAATTGATCGTTGTGGCAGTGAAGAAGGAAAGGATCGAAGCAAGATTCCAATATCAGTTGACATGATTAGAAATGGGGCACTGACAAGTGGTCTGCAGGTTATCCAATTTGATGATGGAAAAAAATATGAGGTGAGTCAGTCCTGCTTTTCAGTTCATGTATATACGAATTGATAAGAAAAAGTTGAGATTTTGATCAGCTCCTTGATCTTATAACGATGATATAAAAAAATAGTTAAGGAAACTTAAAAGAAATGATATCAAGGAGCCAATCCAACCATTTTATCAAGCTGATAAGGAATCACTTAATTATTATTAAATAATGAAAATGAAGAAGAGATATTAAAAATAGTAAAAATATTTCCATTTTTGAATAAAACAAAATCGAAAAAAAAGTGATGACGAGTCTGAACAGATGGTAATACATGAATACCTTGGAGCCCATAATGAAAAGGTGACTTTGTAAAATTAACTCGCTTTAATTTAACAGAAGGGAGTCACAGCTTGTATCCTGTTTAAAACAGTGGATAACACCACATATGTAATTATTTGTACATTCTATAAAGGTGTAGTTTGAGGTTTCTTAACCCTTTCCTTTCAGCTTTAATGTTAGTTTTGGACCATGAACAGTTATATAATAAGTAATGGAATAAAAATTCATAATTGAAATAAAAATCCATAGCAATCTTCCTGGTTATGTTTGTATCAGGAAAAAAAGTATGCTGCTTTGAGTCATTGTTTTATCTTAACTTTCTTTTCAGTAATGTCAATTGACAACATGTTTTGCTCATAGTAAGACCCCAGGATGTCAAATTCTTGTCTCAATATTCCAGCATGGTTTTCAACTGTAAAAAAAGAAATCTTCAAAAGTTGTAGTTTATTAATTCAAACAGATAATCCTAAAATGTGTGCTAGTAAAGATGAAAAGGATCGTATCAATGTTCCCAAATCCAAATACAATAGGGATAAATGAGGCAATAGTGTATTTTATGTTTCCATTTCCAGTTTCTGTCACATTTGTGGAACTGTTGACCTATAATCCCCATAGATTGTGAATAACTAAATCAATCATATTAGATCAACAAAAATTTACTTCTTTTCAAGAAAGTCCCAAATTAATGAATGAAATTCAAACTTAAATGTTGAAAAGTTACATTAGCTTTTTACATTTTTTTACAAATGAAGTATACAAAACTAAATTGAAAATAGGAAGGGCAAATGTAGAAAATGCATACATGCATTAAGTATTTAAGCCATATACAGTAATTTACCAATATAATCCTTCCCATTCTTTTTCTTCTCCTACTAGATTCTGCTGCCAATAGGAACAAAGGTGGTTGTTACGATTACTCCAAATTACATCAATGTCATCATCCAGGCATCTTCTTATGATTTCAAAAATGCTGAAGGTTCGGGACTTTTAAATACTATACGTTGTTGAATGACTTGAAGTATACATATTACATAATTGTTTTGATCCACAAGACCTGATTTTGTCCAATAGTTTGTAAAACATAGTCCTTTAGTACCAATGTTTATCACCTTATTCTTTTATTTTCCATTTATACAATTGCATTTAGTTTTTTTCATTCTTTCTCCACTATCCTTATATTTTGCATTTTTAAAATAAATACACAATACTTGATACTCAGCTTCCTTTATTCTTAAAATTGTAGATGCAATATCTCTTTAAAGAATTTAATATCGTAATCATAAGTAACACTTCTCTTTTTGTTTTTGTACAATGTATTTAATTTTTTTAAGCAAATATCTAGCCTAAACCAACAATGAAAACATAAGTGTATTGAGAAACATTATTACTTTCTATTAATTACATTTTCCTTGTATATATAATTCTAGATAAGGATAAGGCTGTGATATTTGCTTTTTTAAATGTCTTTACCATTGGTAATTCTTGCCACTATTGGACCTATATTTGAAGTTACATTTCGTGGATGGAATGCTGACCTTAAGCTGTTCTGTAACAGCCACCATTCTATTTTTTTTTACCTTATCGATCAATTCTTTTTTTCTAGGTCTCTGTGGGAATTATGATAAAGATGGAAGCAATGATTTTCTTGCCAGCACAGGGCAAATAATTGAAAGATCAGATATTGACACATTTTCTCTCAGCTGGAGGTAATTTACCATATTTTAATAATTTGTATCATAATGATAGGGGAATATAATTTGTCTTTTTTATCAAAGCAATATCTTCTTTGTGACCTTTTCATTCAGTTTATCCTTATATGAGCGTTTAAAATGCTTTAACTTTAAATAATTTTAATAGTATTATCTATAATTTACATATGTATAATTGTATTATAGGTAATGATACTTAATCATAAAAGTAATCATGTTTTGTCATAAATCTCTATCAAATTCCATGATGACAATTTTTAAAAAAAACTTTTCAATTATATCTGGTTTTGAAAAAAAAGGCAACAGCATATAAGTAAGATTTTGAATAATATTGTGTATATTATTATGTTTTGATATTACTTTGCTGGAAATTGTCAAATATTAATTGATGAAATACAGAGTGAAGAAAGAAGACAGTATCTATGGTGGATACTGCAACAATGCTGTTGTGATTCATTCAAGTCAGTCTTTCTGCTCTTGTGGTAATTTTGCCAATCCGACATGTGGAGGAAGTGTTCATTTAGCAGGCTGCCAAACAGGCATTCAAAAAACTACAAATGGTAATGACCTTGTTTGTTTAGAGTTGATTTAATTATATATTAAAAAATAATTAGTAAAGTTATAATATAATCACCACCAAATACCTTGGTAAGCATTAAATGCACTTTTTTTTTCATTGTGCAAAAATTATAGTAAGTTTATTTTAGAACTGTTGGGATGACCAATATGAACCAACACAATGTGGCAATGGCTATTTATCTAAAGAAAAATCCACAACTTCAAATACTAAGAATATTTACATAATATTTTTCCTGCAGCTTCTAAAGTACACCCTTTTTAATATTCTAATTGATTTAACTGATATACTTCATTGTATATTTCATTATCTATAAATACATACATACATAGATACATACATACATACATACATACATACATATATACATTACTTCCATATATATATATATATATATATATATATATATATATATATATATTCCATTGCAAAATCAAAATCCAAACCATTTCTCTTCTTAAAATTAACTTGAAGCATCAAGTGAAAAGACAATTGCATATGCAGATTGACTCTAAAAACTTTTGATTTGAAACATATGTATTCAAGGAAAAGATATAACCACAGAGCTGTATGCAAGAAGCTTGTCCATCAACTGCAACGAAGAGTTTGAGTATAATGTCACTTATATCCCAAAGGTGAGCTGAAAGGTTTTACCATTTAGGGTCACTTTTCTTATAACAGTTTACACTCAGCTCTCCCACAATTTTTTCAATCAAACTGCCACCAGACTTAAGACTATTAAGGAAAAGAATCACAAAATGTTTACATCAATGTGCTATTTAATTTTCAAACTTTGCTTCTTCCATGGCAGATATTGTGACCTGTTGATTAAGCCCCACACTGTACTTTGATAAATTACTGTTTATTGTCTTTATAGTGTAGACTTTTACAAACTTTGTTCTATTGTTGATTATATCAGGACCCACTTGTTTTAACACTGCTTTAAAGCTGTTTGGAAACCTTCTATGCAAAACACACCTCAACTGAATGATTTTTATCATAATACATTTGGAATGTCAACTTATATTCAAAACAATTGCAGGTGGTACAAGTCATAGTGTTTGGAAAGTTTTAAACATTTATTTTGAAGGCTTATATGATCCTATAATAACTTATGGTAAATATTATAGGAAATAAGGAAATGTTTTCTATCCTGCCAAGAACTTTTGAGTTTCGAACATTCATTTTTCACACTGATTTGTCTAATTCCAGATTCCAACATGGCCGACTCCTTCAGGCTACACCAATGAAACCGCTACACAAGAGTGTGAGAGAGTTTTCAATGCAAGTATTTCTGTTCAGGCATGCCTCCAGAAAGTGATTGGCATTGATATAGATGTTATCATTAAAGGATGTGTTCAGGACATACTGGTACGTATCCTCAACAGGAGTTTTTGTAATTAATTAGGAATTGTCTCCTTCGAAAAAGAGTAGTTGGCTAGTGTTATGGGCATATATTTCTCCCTGCTTATCAAATTATCTTTTATTTTTCTCTTCACCAATGAATCAGTTTAGAGCCCTTTGTTAAAGTCTCCATAAGAGAGTACCAAAAAATAACTCAGCTAAAAAAAAACAAACAAACCAATGTGTTTGAGGTGAAATGTTTGAGGAAAAAGAATTACACGGACAGCAATCAATTATAAATCTATATATTATACACATTTACAAACTTTTAAATATGCTAATGCTATATTTATCCATCGACCTAAAAAACACCTGCATTCTTTAATTTCCCTCTTTTGGGATGAAAAAATTTTTTGAATTGAATTGAATTGAAAGGGCATTAATAGAGAGGAATTTCTTTCTTTCTTTTTTTTCTTTTTTTTTTTTTTTTTTGCTTTCAATGATACCTGCCGGTACTCACCTTATTCTTCCTCCTCCCCCAGCGTCTGGCCACCTCCTCGGGGTCAACCATGCGGAACTCCCCGTCCGTTCCGACCCACTTGATGCAAGTGTCGTTGTTGCGGTCGGTCAGCAGCTCCAGGAGAAACTGCCAAAGCTGGACTTGTCCACTCCCTGAAAGATGGATGGATGGACACATTGGTTTGGGGCAAATCAAAATGGACGGCACGTTGCCACATGCATTATGGGTATACGGAGGGTCAGAGAGTTTGGAAGGTCATCCTGGATGCTTTGACAAGAACGAAGTAGAGAGTGAGTGAGATGGATAGTCAGACAGACAGACACTCAGACGGACAGACAGACAGTCGGACACTGAAAGTCAGACAGACAGTCAGACAGACAAACACACACAGCAAGACTTTGAGGCAGATAAATAGACACACACAGACATAAAGGTGGGCAGATATACACACAGACAGACACACGAACAAACAGATACACAAACAGACAGACACACGAACAGACAGACATACACACACAGCCAGACTTACAGACAGACAAACACAGAGACAGTCACATTTTCAGACAGACGGACAGATACACAAACAGACAAAGAAAGACGGACAGACAAGCACACATACACACAAACAGACGGAAAGAAAAACACAGAGACAGACAGACATACAGTCAAACAGACACACACACACACACACACACAATGGACAGACAGGCAGATAGACATACACACACACGTACACACAGTCAGACGGACGGAAAACACACATACACACACAGACAGACACACAGACAAAAATAGACAGACAGACAGACAATGTACCTGCCAGAACCGCTGATGCCAGATTCCTCATCTTGTCGCCCGTATCATCGGCACAAGACCTGGCTTCGTTTAACGGTTGTTTCAACCGGTCTCCTCCGGACGACGGCAAGGGCAGGAGGTCAAAGAGGTCAGGGCTGAGCGAGTCTCGACTTCCGGTAAAATCTGTGGAAATGGTCGAGTGGTCAAACTATTGAAATGAGGGCCGCCAGTCTAGTAGTAAAGTGTATTAGCGATTTGGACATTGCTGAAGATAAACATGCATACATATACAAATATATATATATATATATATATATATATATATTATACTCAGACACATTCATCCATATATCCATACATACATACATACATACATACATATAATAATATACATACATACATATATACACTCATACATATACATACATATATACATGAACATACATACATACAAACATACACACATACATAAACATACATACATACATACATATATACATATATATACATACACATACACATACAAACGTACACATAATAAATATACTATTGTACTACACTATTAAAACATATATACATATATGTTATATATATATAAATGACACGACTCGTCCATCAATCTAGCACAACAACAAAAGCGTACAACATCAATCACAACACCGAAATCAAGCCGCTTCATCTTCATGACTCCATGCGCGTCCCCTACATCGCCCTGCATTTTAACCCCGCTGCGCATGCGCACACACAACAGAAAACAACTACTTCCGGTTCTTCTTCTAATTCTGCTTCTTCTCCTCCTCCTCCTACCCTTCATCTTCCTCCCCATCCTTCTTCTTCATAAAAGCTGACAGACTCAGTCAACTGGGCATTATTATCAACGCGAAACTAAAAGCTAGTACATGTATTTACATGTTAATGTTATATGTTTTAGATTTTGTTTAAAATCTTCTGTATCTTTACTGCACTTTACACTAACTG
>JBBPCV010427461.1:0-11900 GCA_037974505.1 Plocamopherus tilesii
AAAAAACACTTTGAAGGCGTTTTGTCAGTAACTCGCTCGGCCAGTTGATGCGCCGTTTGGCTTGAAGGCGTTTGGAAAGCGTTTTGTCAGTAACTGGCTGACTTCGAAGGCGTTTTTAAAAACGTTTTTTCACGTTAATTCAAATTTGGAAATAGATATAGGAATACTTTTTATATCACAAGATAGAGATTTGCAGACTCTATCGGATTGAAGAAAAAAACATTTTTCGCGCCAAGGTCGATAAAGGCGTTTTGTCAGATCACGTTAGAATGGCCTTTCAAAAACTGAAACAGATGAAAAAGTTATGGCAAGGCACATCTAAATCTACTAGAATCAAACTTTTAAGAACATAGGTATATATATATACCTGCAGAGGTGGAAGACATGAAGTTGCTAAGAATAAAATTAAAATTTTAAGACATTAAATAATGATCAATGATGTCTGTCCAACTGTGGTTTTAGTTTAGTCCTGTACACTAGTATATGTGTATATATATATATATTTATATCATGGGTCTAATTCTCATTGGTGCTGTACTGTAGTGTATTGCATGGTGCTACGAATGAACTGGTTATTGTTTTATTGCTTAGATAATTATTATGCTACATTCCCAGCGGAATGTGAAAGATCTGAAACTAGAAGCCAAAGGAACTGTAACATTTGGTGGGAATGACAATGGGAGGCAGGATCCATTATTCTAAATCTAAGTCTACTACTAGAACAATCAATTAAAAAACCCAAAGAGAAATACAAAAAAGAATTTAAAAGCACACCCCCCCACACACACACACACACTAATTTTAAATACACTAGTCTCCGCTTAATAACCCGTCCTTCGGGTGACAAAGAAAACGGGCTATTAGACGGGGTGGGTTATTAAGTTATTAGACGAATAGGCAAGGGGGTTAACAAAGTATGTATTTACATTATATATTATGTAATTGAATGTAAAGTGCATGTAGTTCAATCAGTGACCATCCTTTGTGTAGAGTGTTCGGTGATAAACTAAACTATGATTGGCTGCAAAAATGGCCAATCAATGGTCTAGTGACAGGTCACCTATGAGTTTTCCTCTTTGTCCCTCCCACTTGTTAGCCGGCTGGGTCTTCTATCTATGATATTAATTAATAATTAATCACACTATGCAGGAGAGGGTGGCATTACTCTTTTGTTCTCCAAGGCAGGGTGGGGCCTGTGCTGTGGTTTGGTTGACCAGATGACCAAGGTGTGATTGTGTGTTTACTGTGAGACAATTGATTTGGATGTCTGTTCTTTTATTGTGTGAGTGGCGTGCTTTTAAAAGTCTTGACATTGGTGTGCAAATGACTTGTTACCAAGGTTTACGAATGGGATGGCTGTTTTGTGTTTAGAAATTCTTTCTCATCATCATTATTTATGATGGGCCCAGTGAAAAATACCGGGTTATTAGGCGAAGGTCTGTTTTGAGAGCAGTTTATTAGAGGGGTGTTTTAAATAGAAGAAAATACTGCTTCACCGAAACAGTGGGTTATTAAGTGAAGTGGGCTATGACTGTATAAAGGCGGCGGGTTATTAGACGGTGACTACTGTACATGTACTATTCTAAAACAAACCAAAAGACAACAAACACAACAATATAACATCGATAAGAGAAACAATTTTTTTTATTTACAAGCTTGAAAATTACTTAATTACTTTATTAATACAATAAGTAATTGAATGAATTACAGTCAAATACATAGTATTGGAAAAGACTTCCACTATTATTTACGTAGAATCTGTATGAAAGCATCTTTGGGTATGTCTATATTGCCTATTTTCCTCAATCGCTTCTTGCCTTCTGCTTGTTTTTTCAAAAGCTTTGTCTTTCGGCTCATGTCACCTCCATACTGTAAATATGAAAAGCATTTTTTTTTTTTTGTCACAGAAGGAGAAAGTTGTTTTTTGGGTTTTTTTGTTTTTGTTTTTGGTTTTTTTTGGTGGGGGGGGGGGTGTTATTGTTTTTTATTTTTTATTTTTTTTTTATCAGTGATCATTCAAAAAAAAAGGAAAAAAGAGAGAGAGAGAGCAAGCATACAAATGAGAAATGTATACATTAGGCATGTAGTTGTCTTTCCATAAACAGATATTCATAAAAAGAGAAAACATATCAAAATTATACAGTAATCAAAATCTAATTTTTCTTCAACTCTTAAAGATCAAAGCAAAAAAATATTCTTAAGAATACTTCATGGATTCAGGGAACACACCAAAATTGAACTTTCTTTTTTTTTAATTAATTAATTGGTTTTATTTATTTTGTTATTATTAATATTATTTTTCTTTTTTTTTTGCTTATGCTCTATATAGCACATAAGCAAAAAAACAACAACAAAAACCCCAAAAAACCAAAAAAACAAAAAAAAAAAACAAAAAACAAAAAACAAAAAAACAAAAAACAGGTTCTTATCTTTTCCCATGAAAAAAGAAAGTGTTGCAGATGAAGAATTTCACTTTTTCTCAATTTTTGTAATAAAGAAACTATTTAACTTTATTATTTCCATTAAAAAAAACTAACAAAAAAATTAAAAGTTCATTAAAAGTTGCTTTTCTTTTTGTCTTATATTTCATTTACTTACATGAGATACAATAAACTATTAAGGAACAAATGGTATAGTTTGATGCAGTTGACTGTGATTGGAAGTTGATTTTTAACTATGCACTTCAAAATGGATAACATACTTGCATTTACCATCAGGGAAACAGTTGTGTCTTAATAAAAACTTTAAAACTTACACATTTGGCAGTGACATCTTTTCTGTAAGCCTTTATGTCTTCCCTAGCTAAGACTTTTCCACCAACTTTCCCTTGAATGGTGATGACAAATTGCTGACGTGGAATGGTTTCCTTCAGTTTACGACAAACATGTCTGGCTGTCTCCCTGGCTCGGCTAACATGACTGATTAATGTTAGCTCTTCCACCTCTCTGCCATTCAAGGCAAAGTCAACCTTTCATTGTAAGCAAGAAGCAAAATAAAGATTTGGATATTTTTGGCCAAAGGTTTCAAAGAAGTCTTTACGATAAAAATTTGAGACAGATGGCATGTATTCATTATTCATGTATTTTAATTTCAGTTTTAGTTTTAGTTTAGTGGCATTGTGGATCCTAACACTTAACAAAGTCTAATGCCTAGTGTGAATAAAATGTGATCAGCCTGGTGGTATGTTCTGGCAAGTCTCCATGCTCTTAAGGTGGCATACACTTGTTACAGTCAACATTAAAATCAATAATCTCTAAAAACTAAAAAAAAAAAATTTCATGAAGAAAAGGATATTCTCCACTAGGATTTCACTACCATTTTCCATTAGTCTTTTTGTCTTTGGTCATTATTCAAGTAGGCTTTCATATACTTACTCTCAGCAGATCTGAAGATTGATAGCCAGCATCTTCATAGTCAAAGCTGTGGGGGAAAAAAAGGAGCAACAACTATTAAAAAAGGAATGAAATAATCTTGTTTTTCTAAGGTGTGACCTAATTGGGAAGATATTAAGTGCTTATTGTTGAATGAATAAATGGTTTTAATGTCGTTTGTTTAGTGGAGAATGGAGGTTTCCAACATTTCATCTTCTTTTTTTTACATATTTTGCTGTTATTTTTGGTCAAGTTTTTGTTTTGTTTTGTTTTTTGGTAAAATGTGAAAGTGAAAGAAGTCCAATCAAAATTCTTTGTCATTTTTAAATACAACACTCTCTGCCTTAGAGCTCACTCCTCTGGAAATTCATAGATTGTGATCTTTGGGAGACCATATTCAAAGGCAGATTCCACACTTCCCTCCTGTGATGAGGGTTCAAAAAGTACTGAGCCCTGATTTATCAAGGCAAAACTCACCAACTAAACCTACACAAAAGACTTCAGTGGTATAGAATTATTATGTATTTTACAAATCATACAACTACGTAGACTATGTAATCATCCATTGAAGAGACACTCAGACAGTTTGTTAGATGAAAGGTACAATAAATAAAGGTGCATTGGCATTAAAACTATCACCCTTGTTATGGTTCAGTCAATAACCCACTCAATGTGAGCATTAATTAAAATAACATCTATGATCTAGACAGTGCTTTAGATAAAAGACCGTAACAAAACATATTTTGCTGGTTGTGTTCAATTTGAGAGTGAGAGATGCACGAAGTTAATCAAATTGATACATATTCTATGTCGTCTAAGCCTATAGATCGCACACCACACAGATATCATTATACCACATAGGTGTAGATGTAAAGTTGTCATAGAGGTCTTGAAGAACATTTTATAATAAAGTTGCTCATGACAGAAGATTGCATAAATGCAAGTCTGCGATCAAAGCTGTGTACTTAGGTGGCATGTGGAGTGTTGTTAACTTGTGTATTTTTCTTGTGTAGAGAAAATCCCTAATCCATTGAAAATAGTGTTCTTAGCTAGACTGTTCTTATGCAGCAAGTGTTAGGGGGAGACTACTGTGCATAGTTAACAGTACTTGTGACAAACAGAAGTCACATACCTGGCATAGCCTGATGAAATGGATTTAAGCTCATCAAAAAAGTCAACAAGAATCTCTGACAAGGGGAACTTGGCCTGAAGCATAACACGACTGTTGTCTATGTAAGTTTGATCCTTCACAATTCCTCTTCTTTCCTTGGTGGTTTAGGGGAAAAATGTTGTACATGTATTATTGTCATTGTAAAGGCAAAAAAGAAAGCAAACAGAAAATGGAACACCATGTGAAGAACGAAAACAAGAAGCTTATTTACTGTAACAGTAAAAGTTAAAGTAAAGAACTAAAAAAAGGATTTTTCAGTTAAAATCTTATCACTTTAAATTATAAATGAGACGTATCTGGCTTATTACTTTTTTTTTTATGTTTACACTCTTGAAGAGAAATTTATTCTATCATATATTGTATCATACACGGTGGTTTCTGGCTAATGTACCCATCCTAAGGAAATTGGAAAACAGGGATGATAGTGATAGGCAAAGGGCAGGGGAAATAATACATGCAGACACCTTGGATGATCAGCAATTTAAGTTGTAGATTGTACCTTTAAATCACTCTTAGGAGCAACACAATTTTGAAATATTTTTACGAATATGAATGATCAATGTAGTCTATAGAACTGTAATTGGACCAAGCAATGTTGTATCATCAAATTTGATATTGCCATTTCAAAAATTAGATGCATAAGATAGCCTCCCTCGATTACTGGAGACAGCTTGGCCTCTTGGTGTCACATTAATCATGGCATGGTCATGTGCTGTTTTGTTTAATGGGACCAGATGGCTGTATCATACCCTTATGCTCCTTTTTGTAGTAAGCCGCAAGCTTTTGAGAAATTTATTGAACATCATACAATGGGAGTACATACTGAAAGTATGGATCGAATTTAGTATTTGTGTCAATAAAATTTAAAATGGGGATGTTTGCTAGACAACTGAGATGTCAAAAGGGTAAACTTCAAGAAGGGAAAACATCTAAGGAACAATCCTGTATCCTAGTAAAGTGTATAGTGAGCAAAGTGGTAGACTAACAATAACCACAATATAAATAAATAAATAACATCAACTTACTAGGCATAGTACACTGACATCATTGATGTATTCTGCAGGGGCAATAATAGTACCAAAGACCATGGGCTCAAAGTATTCCGTTATGATTGAAGTATCTGGCATCTAAAAACATGAACATTCTTAAATTTAAACATTTTGGAATTATTATATAAATTATAAACTGCATTCAATTCAATTTAATTCAATTCAAAAACGTTATTCATCCCAAAAGAGGGAAATTAAATTATGCAGATGTATGTGTATGATGTAAATAAGGAAGATAATCAATATATTCAAAAGTTTATGGGCTGAGATACATGAAAAGAAATGTATAATTGGATAGATGAGGGATATAACTTGTGTAATTTGATGAAAATAAACAGATCATGAACATAGGTAAATGAAGATGTGAATAAACTCATTTGATTTATAGAAATAGACAGTTATGAATAGTAAGAAAGAATTTAGATCTTGCTGTGTTTTGTTTTTTTTTGTTTTTTTGGGTTGTTTTTATTTTTTGTTGTATCTCATAGTTTAAATTATAACCTTTATCCCATTGCATATTATAGCATACATATGTCTCAAATTATATCAGCAAGGAAAATTCAATTCCTTGTAGAGCACCATGTCAAATCAAATATATGTGTGTGTGTGTGTGTGTGTGTGTGTGTGTGTGTGAGAGTGTGTTTTAAAGTTTTTTGTAATTAGGGTAAAATGATCCCATTTACCTTAATGTTTTTTTGGTTTTTTTTCACAAAGGTCAAAGGCCCCAAGAGTTTAGTATTGAATGATGTATGGCTACTGGAATGTTTTTGATACATGAAGTTTGCTTTGTTTCTCTTTCTAATTAAACAATGGCAGAACTTGCAGGGAAGACATTCATGCTCCATTGCTACGTATAATTGCTACAATCATAAATAATACATACCAAACATGGATTAAGAACTGTAACTTCTTCAGAGCCATATTGTTTTATATTCTTTTCACCCTTGATTTTCACTGACAAAAACAAAAATGATTTTATCAATGATTATATCAAAGAAACTCAGAACACAATAAAATAAAAAAATTACTGTTATAAGTAAAATACTTACAAGAATATATGATTTAATTCATTATACTAATTATAATATATGCATATGGTATAATTCATTATACTAATTATATAGTGCTTTATTTTAAATTGCATGCTAATGCACAGATTTTACCTACAGTAGGATGTTTCTCCCCCAAAGCCCTAATCATCCACACTTTGAAATATTTTCTCAAATATTGTTATCCCTTTCTTACTTGTTTTTTTTTACCCCACCTTAGCCGACAAACTTTGAAACTTCTTAAAAATATGCTATAACCATAAAAGTTTATTGAAAAGAGTGCGGTGATCTAAAATAAGACAGAGACATACAAGTTTAGGCCTGCTTTCAAAATAAACGAAGAACTGATTATCTCTACAAAGAAATTTAAATACTATCTCTTTGACTTGTTGTGTAAAAACTTCGGCTGTTGATAGATTGTTATGCTTTCTTATGCCTTGCACTTTCTAATTAAAAAAAAAGTCACTTTCATATTTCAAAAGCAAAGAAATTTCTTTTAAAAAAAAACCAAACAAGCAACATACTTTTATATGCAACATTTGGGGCCGTAACAATGACAGATGTATCAAATTCCTGTTCCAGCCGTTGATTGAAGACATCCATATGAAGAAAACCCAGAAAACCAAGCCTGTATCCCTGACCTAAAGCAGGACTTGAGATATAAACAGCTTGTTTATAAACGTTATACATATACTTCACGAAAGTTGTTATACGTCTTACACAAGATTTATGCTTGGACAGTCAAAAAATAAATGGTAAAATCCTACATGGGCTTATTTATCCTCTTTCCCCTTTCCTTTAAAACAATTAAGAAAATGGGTTCACATTCAAAATCAGACACATGCATTTTTAAATGTTCATGACAATACCATCTGAGAGGTGAGGGGGGAGACAAAAAACACAAACCACAGAATTCTGATCAGTTTAAAATTGAAATATATTTTTTATATATATATATGATACTTTATCCTTACACGAATATGAAACAGCACACTATAACATAATGCTAAGAAGATGCTATAAATTTATTTATAAAATATTAGCAGTAGAGGAAAGACTTGTTTTTATTAACCTGTTGTCTGTCTTTATGTCAACGCTCCTATCATTGAGGGTAAGTTTTTCTATGGCATTCTTCAGCTGAATAAATTCTGACTGATCAGAAGGAAACAAGCCTGCAAAAACCTGCAAGTAAAACATAGTAAGCTGTGTTTATTAAAATATTCAAGTTTTCATGATTAACTCTTTGAAGCTTCTTGCTCTCTGTGACTGCCTCTTTGCAAAGATATCAAAGATAAAGATGACGATGATGATGAAAATAATAATAGTAATAATAATAATAATAATAATAATAATAATAATAATAATAATAATAATAGTAGTAATAATATTGATAATAGTTATAATAATAATAATAATAATAATAATAATAATAATAATAATAATAATAATAATATTAGTGATAATACACTTATATAGCATTATAATCTCCCTTATAAAACAGAAAGTAGAATCAAAATCATAAACCAAGTAATTACATTTACCTCATTCATGGTAATGCAAACAAACTGACTGAACATATCAAACAGTATGGTAAGAGAAAACAACCTTATTACTGACATACCATTAATAGGTAGAAAATTTAAATAAACTAAAAAGTGGATGAGTTATGATATGCTGGTATCAAACAAGAATACAACAATCACTGATTTATCTTTTTCTCATTTTATATATTATGAGATAGTTGGTCAAAGCTCCCTGGATCACAAAGGTCCAAAGATCAGAGGAATGCTTCGACCAACTGAATGAAGCAAACTGTATAACTGTCAATTTCAGATTAAGAAAAAAGGAAGGAAGCAAAATGGCCATTCTTTGCTTTCAACATGGGAAAATAAAATAAAATGGAGGAAATTTAAAACCAATAAAAGTGTCGGTTAAAATAAAAATAAAAAAAAAAAGGGGGAGAGAGAGAGAGTGGAATAAAACACACCAAAAAAACCCCAATCTAAAACAAAATAAAGGAGACTAAAAACAAAACAACACAAACTTGTCTAATGCTCATTATCCAAAAACCAAAACACCCATCTATAACATACATGTTATAATGACATAATCAAATGTTAGAAAAATTGTGGAAATGTTCGGTGTACCATTGGTGTTGCATTCTTGAATCCTGGGAGAGCCTCCACAGGATTCTTCTCATGATAGAGTGTATCTCCAATCTTTGCCTCGCTAACATTTCGCATGTTCATCATGGCATAACCGACTTGGCCAGCATATCTGTTAAAATAAGAGAAAATAAAGAAAATTTAAAGGGATATATGTTCAATAAAACTATTGGAAAAACCAAGGATTTTTAAAGTTTAAAACCCATCCAATGGGTACCCTTCTAGAATATACTTAGTCATTTTAAATGATAGGCCAATCTAACTTCTTTGATTTAGTTAATAAAATGCTATCTCCCATCTTGTCAAACATTTCATTGCCCAAAAACTTTGGACTGAAGCTGCAAAGTCAGTGAAAATTATCTGTTTGAATATAACAAAAGAATCAATGAATGACTAAAGTCAATGGCACTTTAAAAAGCTGTAAAGAAACAAAATGAGTTGAAAGATGATTGAAAGTAAAATATTTTGGCCAGAATTCAATTTTAAGTTTAAAACATGAAAGCTTAATCAGCACTGACATGATCCAAACACTGCACTCACAAAGTGTTGCATGGTATCTGTGTAGGATGCATAATACCAACTTCAGTGACTTCATAAGACTTCTTGTTGCTAGCACATGTTATTCTGTCACCTACAGATAATAAATTGCTTAAGTCATTATGGTGCACTATCCTTGTATATCTAAAGCACATATACAGGTATTTTAAGAAAACCATACTTAAATCAAATTTATGCCACATTTTAAAATGGGATGAAGACATACCTGCTCAAACAGCAATGAAAGCCTACTTCAAAATAAGTCAAAAGTGCAAAGGAAGAAAAACCACCCTACTTCCAACAGTACTTAATGACGATCTAAGAAATCTGATAAAGTTATCAAAGTCAACAAAACCAAAAACCTCAAATGCAAATCAACATCTGCACTGTATAACAAGAAGCCTATCATCAATAAATGATCTAAAAACATTTGCACAAAATAGAGATGTCTGAAGAGAAACAATAAGGCAAATTTCTTATGCGGAAAAATGTTTTTGGCTACTAGTAAGATAATCACAGTGTAGGGCAAGCAGCCTTTAGTGATAGCAGAGCCATACTAACTACTATACAGTAATATCATATTTTAGAAGACACTGAAAAATAAGTTAATTAAATAACATATATATTCTGATCAGCAGAATGCAAAAAGTCATTTTATAAAAATATGACAGATTAGAAATTACAATAATCAAAATGTTGTTGTTGGATTTCTTGGAATTTTTAAAAGAACCCCATTTTACATCTCCATATGTCTGCTATTATATCTTCTTAATAATGAGATGTTTCAAATAAAGTCAGCATTTAACTAGAGCAAAAATGTTTGTAGACCTATTGCAGTTGTTAGGTTACCTTAATGTCTGAAGTCCACTGTTTAAAAAAAAAAAGAACTTTTTAAAAATTTGTAATTAGTTTAAAAGAACAGAGACATCTTTTTTTTTTTTTTGTTAAAAAAAATAAGCCCTTATAGTATTGATCATAAACAATCTACTTTATTTGTTAATCATATCAAAATTATGAAAGTAAAACTTGAATGATATGAAATGATAAAATGATGTATAGCTACCTTTTGAAATGCTGCCATCAAACAAAGAGACATGGGCCACAACACCTTTGAATTTATCGTACCAAGAGTCAAAAACAAAGGATTTCATGAGGCTCTGTCTCTCTGCCTTTGGACTGAAACAAAAATAACTTTTGATTATCTAATATACTGAAGATATTGGGTCACACTTATGGATTAAAAAAAAATTATACATATATATACTTGTTATACAAGTATTCATTTTCTGAGACACTGAGATATCATCTACATTGATAACTTACAGTGAAAACAGTCCTATCCAGATACAAAATACCTTTCACTCATCACTTACAGAAAGTAAAAACAACTATATCGATGTAGCAAGACCTTCCTTCCACAAATTGACATGCTTTTGCTTTATTTACAAGAGTTTTGTTTTTAGTTGGGTATGGATTGAAATGTGTATATGTATGTGTGAATTGTGAGCAATGATAATGTGGGGAAAGAGAATTGTTCTAAAATTGTTTCAGTTTGTGTGAATGTGGGTGATTTTGTTTCTAATTTTCAGCTTTGTTGTGTTTTCTCTTTAATTGATTTTCAAAAGTTCAAAGATACAAACAATGTATTGGGGTTCAACAGTTACCATATGTAACATTGAATGAACAATGATCTTTTATTTTCTCCATTAACCAATGAATTTGTTTAGAGTAAAACAAAATGAAAAAAGCGATTAATGGGTTGTTTTTATTATCTTTCTTCAGACTATCATTCATGTTAATAATCTAGCCTTTTACTTACTGTGGTATTCTTTCTATCACAGATTGTAATACTTCTTCTACACCTGTTCCATGTTTGGCTGATACCTTCAAGAAAAGAGCAAATGGAATTTTAAAAACATAAATGAACTTGCTTTGAAAAGTAAAACGTGTCAAAAGAACAAATCTTTTGAATATTATTGATTTTAAGTTATGATAAAAGCAACAACCAGCATATCAACAATGAAAGTTAACATGGCAGGTGTATAAGCAAGCTTCATTCACTTACAGCCCTATAGACTAAGGGAAAAATGTCCATCGCTAAAATGTTCCTGTTCAAAATTGTTTTTAAAATTTTAAAAAATTATTGTCTGTTTCAAAGAATTCAACCTAGAAATGAAATGCTGCAATATCTCTAAGATTGTACCCTCATAACTTGATCTTTGCCAATATCAAACAGGTTGTAAATCTGCTCCTCCACTACGTCAGGTTTTGCGTTTTTTAAGTCTATTTTGTTCAAAACTGGTATAAGAGCAAGATCAGCTTCGAAGGCAAGATAGAAATTTGCCACTGTTTGGGCTTGGACTCCCTGCAACATGAAGAAAAGGAAATAGATTATTCCATCATAAATATCATCACAATTTTAAAGAATCACTTATTTTAAAATTAATTATATACAACAATGTGACAGCATTCATTTTCTAAAAAAATATTTCCATTGTTATCTTTAGATATAATGTATCAGATAAAAATACTCTATTACATCATGTCATTAGGTAGAT